>REGL01000002.1:84374-97278 GCA_004194395.1 Aurelia aurita complex sp. Pacific | reverse complement strand
CTTATTTACAGTTGGTATGGGTACTAATAGCTCATGCTCTTTAAAAGAGTAAGCTAATAAAAACCAACTTATATACATAACTTAAATACAGCAAACCATAATATTTACAATAAACGGCATAATTTACAATTGCATCCTTCCCCAGCCCATGTTTTGATTTTTTTGCAGAAGGAAGCGACCGTTTCGCTGCTCTTTATCACATCTGGCATGCTGTTCCAGAATATGCTACCCCTAAAACATATGGACTTCATGCCGAAGGCCACGGTGGATGTGCTTGGAAGTAAAACTGTGACATTTATTCTGAGATTATACCTGACCTTTCTTCTCTGGAATAGTTCCGACAAAAATAGAGGGTTCTCATGATGTAATGTTTTGTAAATCTCTATCATCAGTCTTTGTAAATTCTGAACATGGACAGTTTTTTCATTGCTTCTGACAAGAAGATCAACAAAAGGTGCATCATAGTCATCTAACAAGACACGTAATGCTCGTTTGTGGATCTTATTGATCTTATCATTGGTCCTCGAATACAAAATGAAATCATCAAAAGATTATTTCTCTGAATAACTCAAATCAAATCAACGTAAGCAGCGATTGTTGGAAACTGTACCGAAATTTCTACAGGCATCAATTAGATAAATTTCTGTATGGCAGTTGAAATAAATTACATGATCCTTATTGTATTCCATAGTTTCCTTCCCTGCTGTACCCAGCATGCACTGTTATCCTTCCTTCTTACCCAGCATCCTTTTTGTTCGTATATCCGGGAAACCTTTGAAATTGAAGTTGCTGAGTTGAGCTATCATCCTTATGCAGCTTTGAAGAGCCTAGTATGTGTTCTTTTTCTTTCGCTGTCAGATTGACGTTCTTCCATTGCATCCTCACGGCAAATATTATTCTTGCCCATTTTGAGTAGTAAAATTTTCATTAATTGAGTTTAAATTCCTTGCACTAATTGATTTCAAATTATTCTGCGGAAGCGAGGATTTAGAAGATCTCTTCTTAAATACATGAAGTTGTAAACAACAACCTTTGCTGAATATTCTTGTCACGAGGGAACAGCATCCCAAGAATCCCTCAAGGCTCACGTTCAGGTTCTTTGCTGTTTATGATTTATTCCTCTTTGTCGGCTTCTTAACTAATTAATGCATGTATTTACGGAATACATGACTGAAACTATCGTAAGAAAAGCCTCTTTTGAGTTCTTGAAATGAAATAAATCCCTCTGTAAATTTTTAGTAAAAGAGAACCTCGACTCATCAGCAATATTTTGAGAGATGGTTTTACGTCCAGATGAGCAAGGCCAAATTTCTTAAAACTAAAGATTCAATACTTGTTGCCTAGCATTGCTGGGGAAGCATAGTAACATTTAAAGACTTTCCGTATCATTAGAAGGCAATGCCTGAGCTAAGAAAAACCTTATTTTACCACTTTAATTACTTGGATCAAATGGAGTCAATCAATTTTAATTTTTATGAAAAGCCAATGGAAGGTTTTTGAGAAGTCTTTATTGAGATTGAAATAATACATATTAGATTATAACTAAACTCTTAAATAAAGCGAAACCCTCAGTCAGGCAGCGGAGCTGTGATTTTTCAAATTGGTGTTACAGTTTTTGTATCAAGATCTTTCAAAGAGTGTATAAATTGTTCTGATTCACTTGGTATAAAGAATTGTATCGGGTGAATAAAAACAAGTTGATACGTTTGGCGGGCTGTGGAATAAAGAGTACATGGCTGATATTCAAAACTGAAGTGTTAATCTATCAGTCCAAGGGTAACGTAATGTGAAGCTTTTCTTTGGTAAAATCACTGGCCTTTTAGACCTAGAAATTAGGAAAATGCCAGGCAGAAGTTTGTATGGGAACGAGAAATTCACGTTCTGTTCTCGTCCATGCTTTCAGCTTTGCTTGTCATTGAAATTCAAAAAACTAACTATTGTATTGAATCTAAATTTCAATGGAAAGTAAATCATGGACCATAATCGAACATAGAATTCTTGTTCCTATAGAAACCCAACCCTTAAACAGCATTTTGTGCAGGTTCTCTTGTCAAATTGAGGGATGTATCACTCTTCCAAAAAGGCGTACGAGATTTTTTAAAACAATAGGATTTATAGGGATTTTTTGCGGATTTTTCTTGAAAACAAAAGGACTTTTGCAAAAGGTGTACGAGATTTTACAGAGTGTGATACGCCCCTCGGTCAAATTGATGAGTGGTTTTACCATTTACCATTTTACCAAACGACATTTTCATAAAAGGCTTAGCACTGACGTAACTCTGACGTACGCAATGCTCTATGGGAACGAGGCTAACTCCAGCTGAGGGTCTTGTCTTGTTGCTATGCAACCTTCTCCTTCGCAATGTGCGATACTCATCACAATATTTGCCAGTTCCTGTCAAAAATATACAATCTATCGAACGGGCATATATCGCTCGTTATGCTTATCTATACAGACTCTATTTCCATGACCAGGAAATTCGTTTTGAATTTATCAATGCGTATCTATCTAGATTCTCTTTGATGCTTTGTTATAAGGCCACGACCCCTAAATCAAATAAATAATCCCTTTTGTGTATTCACTCTAATGCACGTTCCATCCATTTACCGAAATCAATGCATTTCGAGATGAAAACGGTGACTAAAAGGATCAAAGCTCATTCCGAAGCAAAACACACAAATGTTTTGTTGATACTTAGGCCAGGAATTGTACCGAATATCGATCAAACAGACATAGATCAGCATATGATGGAACTTTGTAACTTTATGAGAAAATCATGACAAATTTCTGAAACTAAAAGACATTGAAATAAATCTCTGGGTTGTCTGGAAAACAGAGAAGTATAGACTGGTTTAGTTGATGAAGAAACACTTATCTTTGAGAGCAGAGTTAGGACTTGGGAGATGGATTTGCTGGCAGTTTCAAGGATTGCTTTCTTTGTGCTTTTGGTTTACAATCATTATCGACTGGTTGCCATGAATTCTACTGAGAAGGTATGAAAGGAAGTTTTTCTTTCTTCTTTTATTTCCATAAGTGGTGGTTTCCAATAAATAAATTGGGAAATGATTCATAGGAGAGAGCAGAGCAGTAGTAGAGCCAGTCCAGTGGAACAACATATAAGAAAGATATACCCATGATATCAAAATCTAGCTACTGTAGGTGTCAAGAGAAAATTCCGCGAATAAAAGCAACTGCGGTTTTCTTGCATGAACAATTTTGCGTCTTCGTAAATCTCACCATTGGCATTGTATATTTTCTGAAAATTTGAAGTTTGGCTCATGTCAAGCAACATTGTTTATTTAACCTCAGAAACGGTTCCACTTTCTCTGATTTTAGCAAAAAACCAGCAGATTAGATTTTGTAAATAAAGACAGTGGAATTTTTGGAATCTAGGGGCAGATACGCTTGATATTTCAAAATTTTTAACTATTACTGTTTCCAAGTCATATCCATAGAGAGTTTCAACTTTTAGACACATCTTTTCCTTACGATACGAACTTTTAGACACATCTTTTCTTTTCCTTAGATTTTTTATGATGTACAGCCCTTCACTTCTTCTTGCAACCCTTTGGATTTAATTCATTTAAAGGCTATCCCTGCGTGATTCTAAACTTTGTCCTAACATGATAACTGCACTTTTTTAGGCCCACGATGAGGATGTTCTTGTGAGATCCCCAAGAGCAATTCGAGGCAAGGCTGGAAGACCTGGAAAACCCGGACGACCAGTACGTATCATTTCCTGTAATTCTTTTCTGTAGAAGACTCAAAGCCCTATACTTATATTGACCAAACTCAAATCAAATGTTTCCATGGATTTAAGATAGATTTGCAGTGTACACGAGGAGGTGCCCACACCAGAAACGACCACAGTTTATTCCTCTACAGGGTGTCTGAAGAGAACTGTGCCCCATTTGGATGCTGTGGAGGAGCTGTATGGTCTTTTGTTCTGCTCTTGATAATTGATACACAGAATATGTTCGATATGCTTCAACTTAGAGTTTGAGACCTTGTTTTGTCAATCTGACTAGCGGCTGCTGATTCATCGCACACCAAAATCCTCCTTCCTGTTCCCCAAAAAATCCCAAAAATCTTCAGGAATCACGGGCAACGCGAAGATCAAATGTTACGAAGATCTAAAGCATACCTTTCAGTTTTTGTCCGTTATGGCCTAATGCCCAAAAATCAACAACCTTCCCAACATATCTCCAGTCCTTTGTTCAATTGATGCTAAGGATGCTTTAGTAAGCCTGTGTACCAAACTCCAGAAAAAATAATGGGGTCTGGTAGTGGTACATACACACGGGCTAGCTTTAGTCAACGAAGGATTGGGGGCATGTTGCGAGGTTCTTGATTTTTGGGCATTAGGCCATAACGGACAAACACTAAAGGTAGGCCTAGGCCAACATTTGATATTCACGTTGCCCTTGCCCGTGCAGGAATGAGGGGAAGAAGAAATAAACGATGAAGTAAATGAAATAAATACTGTTTTGATGAAGGTGAAGAAAACTTTGTTTTGAAGAAATCAATTTCCGACTTTTTTGTGCCATAAATCTGCAACCACTTGTCTGATTTGCTGAAACAAGGTCTCAAATTCTAAGTCAAGGCCTGTCCTGTCCTATGCAACTTTATCAAGAACAGAACGTACAGCTCCTTTGCAGCAACCACACAAAGGGGCATAATTTTTGTGGGACAGCTTGTGGCTCAAATTATTGCAACATTTTTGTTTCAGGGTGACCAAGGACATCAAGGAAATATTGGAAGACCTGGAATGAAAGGCTTTGTAAGTGGAATTGATGAATTTTTTTCAGTTGAGTTGCATCAATAATCTTGCACCCATGTATCTTCTTCTTTCGTTATGCGCTCATAACTTCTCTTAAAAATCGCTTTTCGCGTGCACAAGGCGAGAGTTTGCCACACTGGTTTAGGGCAACTTTTGCGGCTTTGTTTGTTTTGAAATGTCCTTTGTCTGCAGTCGCTAATCGCTTTGAATTGAGGTATCAATCAAATGCAACTATTGTATTACCGGGTGATTCAGAAAAAGGCCACCCGTGCTGTTCGAAAGGCCATTGCCCCCAAAATATATAAGCAATTATATTTTGCAATATTTAATTCAATAGCTAACATGTTCACTTATTTTTAGAGATTTTGCTGGTTGAAATCGGTCACTCCGTTCAGATTTTACAAAGGATTTTCTTGAGAAAGTTTCTTGGAGAAACCTTAAAAACGTGCTAAAATCACCAGCAAATGTCCCTAACATTTTTACCGTACAGCAATGACTTGAACACACTTTAGCACGTACTATCCTCTTGGGGGGACGAAGAAAGTCTTCCCCCTGGTATAGTATGAATAACTTATTTAGAGGGACTCCATCAGGATTTTATTCTCCCAAATGGACAAAATATATGAATACATGTATGTGTCATTATTGTTAGGAAGATTGCCAGTGAAATTTTGCTCGTCATTTTTACTCGTTTTTGCAGGTTTTTAAAGGGGCTTTCTGCAGAAAATCTCCTATATCCATATGGGAATGCATGACCGATTAAAGCCAGATAATGTACTGATTCAAATTAAACATGACAATCACAAGACAAGACACTTTTCAATATAATAATAATAATCATAATAATCATAATCATAATCATAATCATAATCATAATCATAATCAGAAAGATTTGGAATGTGTCAACCAAGGTCATCCCAATTGTCATAGGTGCCCTTGGCACTGTAACAGGCAGACTTGAACAGTACCAGAAGGAAATAGGTGTAACAACAAAAATTGAGTTAATCCAGAAGTCAACCCTTCTAGGCACGGCGAGAATCATCAGACAGGTTCTTGATATCTAAGGACACTAGATGTGACCCGATATCTTGGACAGTAATTCCAAATGTTAATTCATTTGTGCGTAACATTCATAATAATAATAATAATAATAATAATAATAGTATGTATGAGGTAAGTATGGAGATTTGAAAAGAGAAGTAGCCACTATGTGGGGCATGAAGAAAGTGATTGTCATACCTGTATTTATTGGAGCACTGGGAGCTGTATCGAAATAATTTGACAAATGGATAGAGAAAATTGGGATTAAATTGAGAGTAGGACAGGTGCAAAAAACAGCATTGTTAGGAACAGGAAGAATACTGAGGAAGGTGCTTGAAACCTGAAGAAGATGGACATTGACTTTGAAACCTTTAGTTGCTTGTTGCAACTTGCTTTCAAGGCATAAACCGGAAAACGTCTAACCCGAGCATGTACAATTGAACAATAATAATAATAATAAAAATAATAATCAATTTATTTAAAGTTAGCGCTACATAGCTATGTACAGTAAAAATTAAAAATAATTACTAAACTAGCTAATCCAAGCCAACTACTAAAAACTAATACAAGTCCAAGAAATATATATACATGATTAAATAACTAAGATATCAAATACAAGGTATAAAATTTCAAAACAGAATCAAAAACGTTGAAATATAAAAATCCGAGCTGTTAAAAATCCGAATGTCCGAAATATGAAATGGAAGCCGTATCAAATCATGGTATCACATGTCAATCTCAATATCATTGCTTTTACATTCAGGGGGAGCAGTATTTTTTCAAATGCTGGGTGTTTTGCTTTTACCCACACGGTAGAAAAATGTTTGGACTAACATCAATACTAGCAGCAATTTGCGCTATAAGAATGATCATGTTGTTTCAACCGACAAAAACCAATTCATGCTTCAGGAACGTAATATAAGAAACAGTTTGATTTTGTTTTCAGCCAGGTCCAAAGGGTCCTAAAGGATTCCAAGGAGCTCCAGGAGTGAGGGGAAGGAGAGGTGATACGGTAGGTTCTTATCTCTTATTCTTGTATTGCTTGTTTAAAGTAAATAGCTTTTGGACTAGCTTTGTGTTACTTTACTGTAGCTCTTGCCTTGAGTCTTGTAGCCTTACGACAGATACAAGAAGCCCCCTTTAAACTGCAAAGTGCGCTCTTCAAGAAACCACCTTTAAGAAACCAAGACACTGAATTTTTCCATAGTCATAAGAGGAGATTTTTCCTAGAAGAATAGGAAAACAATGTGATAATTATAGGAGAACAACATTCTTAGATAAAAAGTTGATTTCTCAAAAGCGAGACTTTTTTTATCGTCGTAGTACGCCCCCCAAAGACACATGTTTTAATGCCCCCCCCCCCACAAAGCAACAACACGAGCGACTGTATGCAATTCTAAAGTCTGTCTTGAATTAGATGTACCTTGAAAATATTCGCAAATGAAAACCATTGAAGTACTTTGCGTGAAAGAATTTGCATTATCGAAAATCTATCCTGTCATCTAGCTTAAGAGAGTCCCTATTGCTACTGTTGATAGTAAAGTCCGTCGCAAATTAGATGTCACCTAAGATTTGCGATAACGCAAAATTCCTTTGCAAAAAATTCCTTTTGTTGTTATTCGCGGGCATAATGAGGGCCAATGAGGGAAAATATAGCCAAAGAATGTAACAGTTCAGATACGTTGCTCTCCAAAGCAAGGTAATACACTTCATTCATTCAAATATTTCAGGACGAATCGAAATTTCTAGCAAATCTAAATTTACAGGAGAATAAATCTTTGTATTTTCCAACAGGGTGAAGTTGGGGAAACAGGAGTCGCTGGTCAGCCAGGAAGAACCCACGAATGTGTCAATTACGCTTCTGGTCTCTTATGTCTGGATGCACCTACAGGGAAGCAAGGGATTAAAGGTAGAGTCAAGTCCTTTATTCGTTGTAACCAGATCGCATTGCTTCTATTTCCCATATTTTGCTTGTGGCTTAGTTTGTAAACATTGCTTATACCTACCAACAATACTCTGCAAATTTGTTTATATGCAACATGTAACATCCTTACATTTGCTAAGATACATAATCTCACCTCTAAGCAACATGCTTTCGGTGGTAGCTTGCCTGGCTAGTAGTTTGCATTGCTACTTGCCTTCAGTGGTAGAGATAATGGGTTTGGATGGGTTTGGGCATTTTTCATCGGAAGTTCATCCTATAATGTTTGTACTCTCTCTCTCTTTCTTCTGAGAAAAGCCTAAAATCCCTGGATTGAGAATGAATAGGGGCGGTATGTTTGGCTTCGAAAACTGGGATTCCTTCGATGCAATATAATGAGAAAATGTTTGGCTCTGTTCGTTTTACCCTTTAACTATCTATGTACGTGGATGAAGATTCTCAGGCAGAATGCAATGGTGTTCCAGGTTAGGTTGGCTTGACTCCCAGTTGTGCCTGTGACTCCGGAATTTAAAGAGCCATTGTCACCCAGGGTCCTTTGCGGGTATACTGAAAATTCAGACTGTCTATAAATCAAATTTGGCCTAAGCAGAAACCATGGATCTACATTACAGTAGTTGATTTGATAAAATGTTTTGGACCTATAGTTTCGGTTTAGGCCAATTTTGATTTTCAGATAGTCTGAAATTGCAGCGTGCCCGCAAAGGACTCTGGGCGACAATGGCTCTTTAAGTGCAATTGGATTCAAATCTCACATATTGACAAATGCTGCTTTGGATGAGAATTAACGATCAAATTGCATCAAAATAAATCTATCTAGTAACTCAATTACAGCATACCTATTATTTTGTCCGTTTAAAACGTTCGTTCTGTCATTATTGTAGGTAATCGTGGTGCTAAAGGCAACCCAGGCCCAAAAGGTCTACGAGGCATGCTGGGGCTAAAGGGGAAGAAAGGTGGTAAAGGTCGAAGAGGTGCACCTGGATTACCCGGACTGCCCGGGTCAGTCGGTGGACCCAAATGTACAGCACGTTACACAGATTGGGTACAGATAGATGACTTTGTTACAGGGAAACAAGGGATGATGTGTGGAGATATGGAATTCCTTTGGAATGTTATAACAGAGACTGAAAACAATATGCTAAGAGTTAGGTATCATTGCTGCGAGTTCTTGCAAGTTGGCATCTTTTTGTAACATATTTAGTGTAAAGATTTAAAATACTGTATGTTAATAGTGAAAAGTTTTATCATTTTACAGGATAGTGTAACATCTATAGTTGTATATTTTGTTTTTAATTCACTTCATGTTCCTTATGTAATGGCCACGGGGTATACGTATTTTTTTATAAGTAGGCTCAATTTTTCGAAAGTTAAGACACAACCCTACCTGAATTTAAAAAGCTAAGAAATTTTTGTAATCTGCAGTTTTAATGTTCCTATTGCACTCAAAAATGTTTTGACTCTGCATAATTATAGCAACTGTTTGGACATCATTTTGAGTGCAAATTATGTTATTTACTTGTTTTGATATCTTACTAACTAGTTTGGGAGCCCTTTAGACAAGACGAACTTAACTCTACACTTCCGGCATTAAAAATATAAGAAACGTGTAAGAAACTTCTGGATTCAATTTTTCGAAAGTTAAGAAACAACCCTACCTGAATTTAGAAAGCTAAGAAATTTTTGTAATTTGTAGTTTTAATGTTCCTATTGCACTCAAAAATGTTTTGACTCTGCATAATTATAGCAACTGTTTGGACATCATTTTGAGTGCAAATTATGTTATTTACTTGTTTTGAGATCTTACTAACTAATTTGGAGCCCTTTAGACAAGACGAACTTAACTCTACACTTCCGGCATTAAGAATATAAGAAACACGTAAGAAACTTCTGGTAGCAAAATGGCCCAAGAATGTAAGAAACTGCTTACCAGTACCAGCCCCGGAGCTTTACGTGTAGTCATAGTTTTCTGCTCTCCGCAATATCGTCCCTGCAGTGCATAATGTAACGTAACGTAGTAGTGTTATTTGTTTCTGTAAACTTTTATGCTGATATTCAAAAATAGTGTAAGACTTTTCAGTGTCAAGCCCGTATCAAGTGATTTTATCTCTTTGGGTACAAACACTAATGTATTTAGCTATAACTGTTTATTAGTTGCTTAAATTCGAGGGACGAGGTTGATTGAGGTGGCAAAAAATTTTTCCACAAAAGAATCTTGAAAATATCGTAAACTTCAATTGACTTTTGGTAAGGCCAAGAAGTCGGAGATGTCGGAGAAGTTGGAGCAAAGTCTCTAACTTTTTTAACGCCTTTCGTTTTTTCCCTATTTGCTATATACGAAAAGTCAGAGGAAAATCCCTGAGGCAATCTTAGAACGACACTTGCAATGCATGGAGCATCGAAAGCTCTCTAAGAACAAAGAAATTTTCGAAACAGAATTCATGGATTTAAAGGGAGAAAAGTCCCTGCTCCGACATTTCCAAATTTTCATTTACAGTAGATTAGATAGGGAAAAAACGAAAATTCGGAGTTAAAAAATTGGAGACGTTGTTCCAACATCTCCGACTTTTCGGTCTTACCATTGACTTTTCACTCACTGTCACTTCATCAGAAAATTCTTTGAACGTTACAGGGACCGTTTGTCAGGCAGTTTTTGAATATGCTTAGCCGAAACTTAACACATTGCTTTGCTGTGTTTTAAAACTGGAACGTAACGATGAAACTAAATGTCCTT
The DNA here is from genome assembly GCA_004194395.1 of Aurelia aurita complex sp. Pacific. Lineage (NCBI taxonomy): Eukaryota > Metazoa > Cnidaria > Scyphozoa > Semaeostomeae > Ulmaridae > Aurelia > Aurelia aurita complex sp. Pacific. The sequence continues at coordinate 86,783 of REGL01000002.1, read as the reverse complement.
GCAAGCAGTTTTCGAAATTCGTGTGGATTGCGATGGCCTAGGCATCAATGCAATACTGACAATTTCATCACAGAAAGGTCAAATTATTTCTTACTGCTAGTGAGTGCCAGTAAGAAGACAAAATAGATTAGATATGTTAAATCGTAGATTATTTAGAGAAGTTTTCCCGTTTGATTCTTAGTTCATTTGTTTTTCATCTCTGTTAACGTTATTTGGTTAAAGTTGATGCTCTGTTGTTTCCATTTCAGTCTAATTTCTTTCAGGAGTAAAAATTAGATACAGAAAATTCTTCAATCTTTTGTTATTTCTTAGGTAAAGCCTTCAAAAGGTGAAATCACACAAAATAAGATTCAAATTGTTCATCTGTTTGATAAGAGCGAACTTCTTTTTATTGCAATCCAACGATAAAGAAATTAATAATGATAATAAGACGATCCATTGTAACTTATCAAGACGTTCTCAAAAAAATTAAGTTAACCCCGCAGTCAGCGAATGGAGCTGTAATATTTCAAATCGATGTTACAGTTTTCGTATTGCAGTGTTTCAAAGAGTGTGTACATTATTCTGACTCACAAATAATGGAGATCGGGAACATGCTTTGACGTCATTACCCACAATGCGTTGTCCTTGAATTACCCACAATGCGGTTTGAAGAACATTTCCCTCCAAAGACACAACACAAGCAAGGAACCACGAGGGAAGAAAATACACCGAAGCAGGGAAAGAATTTTCAAGAACAAGAGCACTCATATGGTATAAAGACCACCAAAAGTAATTTGAATCAAGAGTTAGATGTCAGGACTTGGTCGTGGGGGCCGTGGGGCCCTCCTCCTCAAGGTATGAATTCCTTTTCAGAAGGCTTTAAAATGTCTAATGATGAGCTTGGGTTTCCCCTGACTCTTTTGGCCCACTAGGCCTAACCAAACAAATAGGGTGGTAGTGCGCATTTCAAGGGCAAATATCAAAATATCATAAATCATTCAAAACATCGGATGTTTATTTTGAATATTAAAAAGAGACTGCAATCAATCTAAGATACTTGAACAGTTCGTAACCATTACCAGAAAACTAGGTCTGTTTAATATTTGCGTCGGTAAAAAGTGCTAAAAAGGTGTGATAAAACGTTTGCGTGAAATGGTTATGTCGTTATAAATTTTTGATTAATTTTCGGGTTGAATGAACACACAGTTTGTTCCTTGTTGTTATGTCTGGTTCAATTCCTACCCTGACCACCATCACCCTTGGATATAAGGGGGTATATTCTGTATCAAAATTTGACAGTCCTAAAACTTAAAAGCACCTTTGGCGCAATTTTCCTTAAATCACAGATTTTCTCTAGCTACCTGCATTTGAACTATCCTCCTTGACATTGAAAATGTTTATCAATCAGCGCTACTCATTTTGCCCCATTTACCTCCAGCATAGCATACCCATTTTACCCCTGATCCTATCCTAATGTGTATCCAATGCTTTGAAACCAACACAATAGATGATTGCGCTAAAGATGGCAGCGAGGAATTTTTTACCAAGATGCACTGCGTTCTTTTATCGAATTCCTATAGAATCGTTAAAGAATCTTAATTAGAACGCAATGCATCTTGGTAAAAAAATTCCTCGCTGCCATCTTTAGCGCAATCGTCTGTTGATGTTTATTCTTCAGCTGACAATGACATGAGTTTGAGTGCTGAAATGTTACTTAACTGAGGGTATTTGGCTTGTTTACTTGTTTTCCATAATATCTAAATCTTATTTTTATTTCACAGGCCCTTGAGAAACCTGCCAAACTTCCAGGGCAGGCTGTTCCAGGGCAGACTCAACAAGCTCAACAACCAGGGGCTCAGGGCGAAGAGCAGCCAGCATTGGGACCTCCACCTCTTGAAGGAGATGAAGCCCATGGAGAGCAAGTTGCCAAGAAACCTATGCCTGTGAGTTTAAGATTAAAGGGAATGCTTGGGGCAGGGCTTTGGGGATAAGGTTTGGCTTGGGGCAGGGCTATGGGGAGATAAGGTTTGGTTTGGGGCAGGGTTCTTGGGGGAAAGGTTTGGCTTGGGGAAGGGTTTTGGCCGGGGGGTAGTTTGATAGCTTGTCGTGTCTCTTGGGTTGTTATTCTGTTGAAACAATACACGTTTTTTTTAAAAAGAAACTGGTTTATAAGAAACTAGTACTACGATGACCAAAAATTTAAGAAACTCTAGTACTACGCTCAAGAACAGTTACAAAACTCTAAAACTATATTTCTGTATGTCTTTCTTATTCTATGTCTGTCTAACAAAGGTACATTCGTCTTTTCTTGAATTTTAACTGCAAAATTGATAAATTTTTGCCTTGATGTGCATGGCTTCTTCTTGATGACAATGTCAATGCAAAATGGAAGCCCTTTCTCGCGAAGAAGGCTCAACTTCGAACAAT
>REGL01000002.1:52400-83609 GCA_004194395.1 Aurelia aurita complex sp. Pacific | reverse complement strand
TGCATGTTTACATACAGAACGATTTGAATGGTTCCACTTGCACCAGTAATGTATGGGAGTAGGAAAACAGCTGCCAATTGTTGTTTTTCCCTTCAGTTAATGAAGAAAAATCTAAGTCTTCGCCACGTATCCAGGAAAAATGGTAGCCAATTCCTGCGACACGATTCATTTTCTGCAGAATCCTTAGACAGCTAAATAGAAAACAGGCCTAAAAGCTTTTTGATGTACTTTTGAATATCTCAGTATCATTCAATAAAACAGCAAAGTTTGACCATTGTGATTTGATACTGCTGAAAAGACTGCGGGGTCGATTTCGTAATCTTGTTTGGATGTGTTATTTTGGCGGCCATGCAGTATTACCAGAAATAGGAATCTAGTACTGCGAACGAATTTACTATTGTTGGGCTTGTGGGTACACAAAGAGCTTTACGTCATGACGAGTCACAAACCACAATAGGACTGCTTTCTACAGTACTGGATGAACGATGTCTGGTACCGTGGAGTACATAAAGGACTTATTCAACACTGCTCATTCAACAAGGAATAAAGCGAAGGAGGGTCAGATGGTGATATATTGGCTCTAGAGTGCTCTGCCGCTCTTCCTTCTGCTTGTTTTCTTGGTCAATTCAATTTGTTTCTAGTTTGGAAATATTAGAATATAAGACCATTAAAATAAATTTCAAGCTTTCAAAATAAAGTGGTACTAGACTGGTACCGCTAGTACCGCTGCCAGCCGCCACTGATTCTTACATTTGATATGATACATAATGCTTTCATTTTTAGCTTGGCAGAGGAATACCCGCTCATTTGCTAAAGCCTCAGGCTGGACCAGGTAATATTTTGTTCAGTGGAATTTTGCAAAAATACACTGAGGCCTATTTAGTTTCAGACAAAATTTGCTCTTTGCTTGATGATTCTGGACCATTGGTTATATGAATTTGCATGTAGTATTGAACCATGTTCAAGGTTATTTTTGCTGTTATTGTTATATTGCTATTGGGATCTTTATGGCCGATGATGATACACCATGCACCACTCCTACTACAAAGTAGAATGAGGAGAAACTATTATACCAAATTCTGAGGCCATTTGTCATATATTACGAGGATGTTTGAACCTCCTCATAGAATCACACACAGGGACTAAACAGTTAGACAAGTGAAGAACTTCAATGTAAAAATAGCCAAGTTGATTACTGGAGAATGCCTTTTGCACACATTGTTTTGAATCTTATTCCAGAAATTTATTGATGTTGCCGTATTTATGTATCTCATTTTGTATATTCTTCAGCTCAACCAGTTGCACCTCAACCAGCACCAACTCAGCCGGCACCAACTCAGCCGGCACCACCTCAACCAGCGGCGACACAGGTAATTGTTTGTTTTTCAGAAAGACCTGAGGCAGAGTTGCAAGGTTCATGTTTATAATGTGGTGAAAAAAGAGATCACCAAGCCAAAATTTCAAAATATATTGTTTTTCTGAGCTTCAGGTTTATGTATTTTAAAATTCCACTACATAGAATGCAAAGCAACAATACACCTGGGATATCTATCTGTTTTGAAATTACTTGAATGATTGATAGATCAGATATGTTTGATTCTAAAGAAGAGTCTGATGCTTTGTTGTATACTTTTTATTTGGGTTCACAGCAGTGATTGCGCTTCTATCATAACCACTATTTTGCTTATTAGATTTCTACAAATGGTATAAAAATATAGCTCAATGCAGGCTCTTGATAGGATAGCTGAAAGTTTTATTGTCAGTTGATCTGTAAAAATTTGACAAATGCTCTTAAATGGTATATTTCACATTGAAGTGCATATTTGGTATTTTTATTCATATTTTCCTCTTTCAGGCAGCACCTGTTGAACAAATGGAAAAAATGTCATTTGAAGAAAGAGCACCAAAAATCACGTAAGTGCTTGCAAATTAAAAGCTTTCTCTTCCATAAAAAATGATAGATCATGATGAAAACTGCTCATTCTTGCAAGAATATTTCTCTGAAGGGGAATCAAAGTTTGTTTTGTCAGATATCTTCAAAACGATTTCCATTATGGCACTTTAAGGTAACTCTGCTTTTTGCTCCAGTGAACTGCTGCTCGTCTTTGTACTTTTTTTAATGTTACACAATTGAGTAAGATTATCTTTGATTTCATCAACAGCAAAAGAATGGACAAAGGAACTCAGGGTGCCCCGTAAGTGAATTTATATATTTCTTGAAATTGTAATACAATGAAAATATCTTCCTGTTTTGTATTTTCTTTGTTATATTTGTGCTGTGATTACTTTAACTTTACTTTAATGCCAATGCTGAGCATTGCTGACGCATTTCGCTCAAATAAATAAAAGAAATAAATTGGCTACTACAAAATGTGATAATAGGAGGAATATCAGTTGGAAAAAGCAGCAAACTCTCCACCTGCCCCGACAGTCGAAAAATTTCATCACAGCAAGCTATTTGCTATGTCGGAACTCGAGTTCCGACTGTAGCAAGTAGCTTGCCCCACCCGCCAAGGCAAGATAAATAAGATTACTTTTAGTTTAGAAAATGATTGATGAATAGAGGGGAATAATGAAAGTTCCTTGCAAAGTTTATTTCAGTGGGTTGTGAGACAACACTGTTTATGCCTTGGAGAATTTAACTGGACACAACAGTTTTGTCAGTTTATTATTTTGTGTGTTGATTTGATTCTCTCAAGATGAAGCTCTTGTGCGGATGTTTCTTCTCTATGATTTCTTTTAAAAATACTGACATTGAACCCAATCTTAGTCCCTGTTATTCATCCTGATTTAATTATTTTGTTTATAGAATACCAGTGTGTGTGAATTTCATCCCAATAAAATCTGTCACTGGCGGGATTTATCAATTTGCTGTCTCCTACAGGTATGTGAAAGATTGCAAAAAATTTATTTTGATTATCATATGCAAATTTTGTATAAGATAATTAATTGAGATAATTAGTAGAGATAATTTATACCATGATTATTCTGATAAGAACATAGGTTCAAAAAGCGCTGTGAATTTAAAAAACACAGTACATGTTGGGGCTACTGAATTCAATCTATAAATTGGCTCCCCACAAAGAACAGAGTTGATCAACATACATGTGTAAACATAATGAAATTTTTCAAAGGAACGGCTCCAGCCTATACTGGTGAAATATTTCACCCAATCGACCAAAACCGAGTAATGAGAAGGTCTAAGTTTAAATTAAACCTCCCATTTCGCAAAAGTAACACTGGCTAAAAATGTCTGTCCTACTTGGGGCCAAAAACATGGAATAGCCTTTCTTCTGATTTAAAAGCTACAAACAATATGAACTCGTTCAAACACAAGATAAAGGAAAATTTTTCCAAAAGATACAGAGAGAAGAAAACAACGTATATGTGTTCTATTGAAACACGCCTCCTCTCCCATATATATGACTCGGCTCTACTAAATTATGCTCCATCCAAAATCACTTTAACATCTGTTGTTTACTTTTATTATTTTTCTTTTGCAACCACCTCTAAGGGGACCATTATGGAAATAAGGTCAATATGACCTTTTAATGCTATCCCTGCCACTACAATTAGGGGTGTTTTTAACGTATTTATTTAATGAACATTGTCATCCTATTGATCTATTCTTTAGCTTTTTAAAACTTGTAAATTATATTTATTTCTTGTAAATAGTTTATTTTACGTGGCAAATTTAAACATACATACATAGCCTCAGAGTGCCAGAAATCTGTATCGTTCTTTGCATCTGCCTCCTTCATAGTATATGATTTATGATTGTGGATGTACATAGTCCCAAGTCATGGGTTTTGATCTTGCGTTGGTTATTCAAATGGCTCATATTTTTTGCTTCAGTCTTGACTTCTCAATCTTGTCATATTCATATAAATCATCTCTCTTGTAATTATTTATTGCTACCTTTAGTCCAGATATAGAGAGCAAAAATATGCGGTACAAGATGTTAAATGAGCACCGACCTCTCATTGGAAAGACGAGAGCTTTTGATGGAGCTGTTTTATTTTTGCCAAAAATGTTAGATGAAAAGGTTTGCTGGTTATCTTTCATTTCTTGTTACACCAACAATTACAACATTTTTGATTGTTATTGTGTATTTAGTTGTATTTTAAGTTCATTTTCTTCATGTATAGATAGGCCTTGGGGTAGTCATGATCTTTTGCTCTCCTTAGTATGGTCCTTACAGTGTTGTATAGTAGTCTGTATGTAATGTCCTAGGTAATTCAGCATAGGTTCCAAATCTTTAAAAAGGCTGGTGTAAAATTGAGTGACCTATTTCTTTTAACTGAATGACTTCAAAGAAACTTTCGCTATTTCTCTATAATTGTACCATTGGACTTTTCTGAAATCTTTAATATTTTCAGAGTTATAATGTTTTTCTTCTTTCTCAAGAATTCAACAAAAATTTTCAAAAAACTGAAAACCATCGTAATTTCTAAACCGTTTAACGCAACATGAAGTGATTTCGAAGAAAACCATAGTTTATGAATGCCTACAATATGGTATCAAGCAAAATTCTGTCACTCATCTCGTTTATGATTTAGAAATTTGATGACGTCACATCCTCAAATGAGCTGAAATTTAGAATACACTGTAATTTTGAAAAATATTCAAGATTTCTGGAAAGTCCAACAGTAGGATTATAGATAAGTATCTAAAGTTTCTTTCAAGCCATTCAATCAGAAGAAATAGGTCATTGAATTTTACACCCACCTTTTTACGCCGAGTTAAAGATTTGGAACCTATGCTAGATAATTCATTATTGTAAACTTTTTATATTGAATTCATAACATAAAATTATAACACATGACCTTTATTCCATGAAATTGTTTTTGTGAACAATTTGTTTAATCATCAGTGGCAGGACACAATTGGGTTAGATTAGAACAAATTAGGTTTTTTTTGCCTACATTGAACTGCCATAAACCTTCCTTCCTTGACATTGGTAGCTTTGCTAATTTCCAAAATGACTGAATTAGGCCCAATACACGAGCCAGAGAACTCCAGTCTAAACAATAAAATATGGCTGAGATAGGCTGCCAATGTCAAGGAAGGGAGATTTATGGCATTTCAAGGTAGGCAAATAACCTAGTTTGTTCTAATCTAACCCACTTGGGTCCTGCCACTTATGGTTCAATGTAAAAAATTGAATTGATATATGTGTAAAAAGCATCCCAAAAACGTGTGCCACCTTCATACAGCCTTTGTAGAGGAGCTGTAGCTTCAATTGTCCTGTTTTGCTACAGTTGCCTAGAGCTGGCTTCAACTTAGAGTTTGAGACCTTATTTGAGTCAATCTGACAAATGGTTGCTGATTTATGGCACAAGAGAGTCAAAATAGGTGGTTGCTTCAAAATCATGGCAATTTCTTTGTTTGAAAACTATGTCAAAGCCAAGTAAATATTGCAAGAAGGGTTCTAGAATTGTATTTGAATTTTTTCGAAATTTAAAAAGGGTTTAATGACGTTGCTTATTTATAACACTTTCCTCACCCAGCTTTAAGCAATGTTCCAGATAGTAACCAAATTTTTTTCATTACAGGTAACTGTTTTAAAGTCAACAAGAGAAACTGATGAAGCTGAAATAACAGTAACGGTGACGTTTGTAAAGAAACTTGATCCAGGAGATCGCCAATGTGTACAACTTTACAATATTATGTTTAGACGGTAGGTATTATTGCATTTTTGGCCTATTGCTTACACCAAGAATTTGAAAATGATTGGTCGTTGCAAAATGATGGCCAATGATGATACACCATGCACCACTCCTACTAAAAAGTAGAATGAGGAGAAACTATTATACCATATTCTGAGGCCATTTGTCATATATTACCAGGGTGTTTGAAACTCCTCATAAAACTACACACAGGGAATAAACAGTTGGATGTTAACGGTGAAGAATGCCTCTGCTGCTTTCCATGTTATAATTTCTGAGCATATCACAAAAGGTTGTACATGTCTTATGTCAGTCAGGTAATAATGGCTAAAACAGCAGGCCTTGAAATGAGAAAAAGTTAGGTGCTTGGTTGATCAAGCTTCTCGATTCTCTTAGGCGCTTGATCAAGCTCCTTGATTTTTTTATGTTTTACCGTTTATAATGGTGACTCCATGGCCAATAACATTACCCTTTCCCCAAGATTTGAATGCTGACAACTCTACTGTAGAGCCGCCAGCGGCAGAGCTTGCAGCCATTTTGTTTCTTCAACACATGTGCTGCGCGCAAATCACCATATCAATCAACATAGAAGTGAGGCAGCTTGATAATGGCGTACATAGTTGGAACGGAGCTTGGAAAGTGCGTGAAAATTTTACGATTTCAACAACAAAGAGAACAGTTTATTGCTGTATTAGAGATAAAGGACTAGATTTCTGTAGAGATGTGGACTAGATTTTTATATAAAATACATTCACATAATTATCAAATTTACAGATCATTAAAATAAAACATGTTTTGATCAGCAAGGCACTCGAATAATCGAGCCAAAAGAATTTTTGAGGTGAGTGTGGAGGCGCTCGCGCTCGATCAAGCGCCTCTCATTTCAAGGCCTGTAAAACAGTGCTCAATGCCATGTAGGCAGAGCAAATTATAACAGCTATAATTTGTGAGAATATATATTCTCACTGATGTTCTTTTTCAACACTTAGTGTAAAATGTAATGCTTTTTTATTTCCCCAGGATAATGAAAATTCTTGAGATGACGCAAGTTGGACGTTACTATTATGACCCCAAGAGACCAGTCCCTATCCCTCAACACAAACTTGAGCTCTGGCCTGGCTACATCACAGCTATAGAACACTATGAAGGTAAGAAAGATTATTTACAAATTTTATCATCATCGTTCAAGTTCCATTCTGAGTTGTACATTTTTGGTAACTATACAGTCTCNAACAGTTATAATTTGTGTATATATATATTTTCACTGATGTTTGTTTTTCAACACTTAGTATAAAATGTAAGGCTTTTTTATTTCCCCAGGATAATGAAAATTCTTGAGATGACGCAAGTTGGACGTTACTATTATGACCCCAAGAGACCAGTCCCTATCCCACAACACAAACTTGAGCTCTGGCCTGGCTACATAACAGCTATAGAACACTATGAAGGTAAGAAAGATTATTTACAAATTTTATCATCATCGTTCAAGTGCCATTCTGAGTTTTACATTTTTGGTAACTATACAGTCTTAGAGAATCAAATATCATAATATGATATCTTTCATACTATTAAGGCACCATTCAAACAAGCATAACAAACAGAAAGGCACTTCTTTCCTGTCCTCTTCATCTGGGCCTGTTCTTCTCTCCACTCTCACAACAACAACCACAAGTACAGCAACAACCACAAACAAAAACAAACATGGCAGACATAACAGTAACCCATTTGATAGGAAACAGTGCTGTCATGAGTGAATGGAAAAGATAAATATGATGGATACTCAACTCAGCGAGAACTCTCAGTTTATCGCCTCACTAAACAACACAGCATGCAAAAAAGCGTTTGTGGGTGCTCTTTTTCAGTCAAACATGCTCAAAAGACATTTCTGGAAGGCTATTTATGGTCAAAGATCTTTTGTGATTTAAAATTTGAAACCTGCAGAAGCAACTAATGCTGTGGTTAATGAACCAAGCTTTTAGTTTTGTCAGTGAGTTTTGTCAAGCAGACTGTACTTTGGAATGTATTTCTGAAAGGAACAAGGACCAAGAATTGTATATATCATTTACTGGTTATTCTATTCTTTGAGCAATTTGAGTGAAATTTAATTCAAATTGCTCCATAGGTGGTCTCATGTTGTTGGCAGATGTCAGTCACAGACTTTTGCGAGTAGAATCAGTTCTTCAGTTCATGTAAGTATCCTGTCTAAATTATATCCCTCCCTTTCTTTTCATTATTTGTATTGTTATTGCTATCAGGATCTTTGTGGCCAATGATGATACACCATGCACCACTCCTACTACAAAGTAGAATGAGGAGAAACTATTATACCATATTCTGAGGCCCTTTGTCCTATATTACAAGGATGCTTGAAACTCCTTATAAAACTATACACAGGAAGTAAACATTTAGATATTAACGGTGAAGAACGTCAATGTAAATATAGCCAATTAAGTAGAATCAATAACAATTACATTTATCTACTTTTAACATTTGATAGACCTTTTAGCTATTCTGAAAAGAATCAGAATCAAACGTTATTTTGAGTCATCTTGAAGAATTTTCGAATTTGCACAATAGTGATAGAAGCTCTAACACCATTTGATCGAACATTGCGTATAAAAATGTAAAAATTAACACTCGATCCATGGTCTGTTGGAGAATAGCCTAAAGGTCTATTACAAAGCACTGCTATCAGGCAGGAGGGGTTCTCTTTATTAATGTATCAGATATTTAGCTTTCAAACAATAGTTAAGATCAGGGATTGCAGAGAATCCCAGATGCTTGTCAAAATGCCTTTTAAAATGTTTGAAATTTTATAGGTATTTTGAAATGGTAGAATGATGAAAAATTGGGGCAGAAAGGAACAGTAAACCCCACAATATGATTTGAAAAATATACAACACTGAACTGAAAACAAATGTAAGGTTCCTTTTGCATATTTTTTATTTCCCTGTGGATAACCAAATGACTGAAAGGCATGATTTCCTTTCCTTACAAGGTACGACTTCTATCAAAAGAAACCTAACAATTTCCAATCAGAAGTCATAAAGGCGCTTGTTGGCAGCATTGTCTTGACAAGGTAACTTTATTATGCCTCCTTATATTGATAATGAATGCTGTATAGTCAAAAGAGTGTTAAAGGGCTGTACAAGCTAAACTCCCAAAAATCCCAACCCCCTGATGCAGGCAATTAGCAGCAGACATATTGCAAATGAAGATGTTTTCTACATGTTTGAACCCCGTATAATTCGCCAATGCAATCAGATTTTTTATGACATCAGCGATTATAAAGATACAGCTAGATTCTGAGCGACGAGTTTCAGATGTGTTTAGCCTAAACACACGGAATGCAACAAGCAGGCTAAATAAATTGTACGTTACGCGCCAATTAGAGAGGAATTTATCATTGAATTTGATGATATTGGCCAGGTGATCTTTATCTTTGTTTACAAAAATCTTGTACAGCCCCTTTAAGTTACAATCGCATGACAGTGGTAAAGAGCAGGATTATCAGCTAAGACAATGAAGTAAATAATAAGAAATGTGTATCCCTTCCTTTCGTAGATATAATTTTATTTTAAGTTGGCCAATCAAGGCCAAGAAGATCATGAAATGGTAGAAGTATATTTTAGAGGCTGAATACTGAAATCATCGTCATTCTATGGCATAAAACTTGAAGAGATTTGGTCAAGTTTTCAGTCGAATTTTAAGCAAATAAAGCAATAACTTTCAGTAAAGATCAACCATAAGTTGTAAAAAATGTAACTGTTTTTATTGAATTTAATTATTTCTTCAAGTCAGCCCCCACATGATAAGATGAACGGGATGACACCAAGTAATACAAACAGTAGTGGCAGAATTTGCAAACAGTAGCTTGGGAGAATCTTTGCGTAGCTAGCCAACTTATTTACCTATGCTAAGAATTCCTAATGCGTCAGCCTCTACACTATAGAATGAGTGATGGTTTGTTGAAGTGTATATTAGATTTATTTATATATCGTTTATAACTTACTTTATTGGATCTTTTTCATGGTCGCATCTTCTCGCATCTTATTCGCATCTTATTCTTCTAGGTACAATAACAAAACTTACCGAATCGATGATATAGAGTGGAACAAAAATCCACAAGCCACGTTCACATATCATTCTGGAGAAGAAATGAGCTACGTTGAGTATTACAAGTAAGTAAATTAAGTTGAATGTACCGAGAGCTAAACACAGACTTTTGGACCTATTGATAAATATAGTTCAGTTCCAGTTTATTGGTTTTGAATTTGACACTTCTCACAACTACTCAAACATTTGATAACTTACAACAATTAGAAGGACTACAACAGATGATAAATTGAAGAACAAGGATATATACAATATACATGAAGTAGAAGGAAGATACAAGACATGAGAATTTGTGTGAAGGAAATTCTTGTGGAGGAACTCTCTCAGTAGCTAAACCAAGCTAATGAAGAGACAGTACCCCTTTGTAGGAAAATTTTGAATGTTTAAACTAATTTGGAAAATTGAAAAACTATGGGTGAATAGTGGCTACCTTTGCCAGCTTTCAGCGCAGCTTACGGCTTCTAGAAACTTCTGAAGCTACAGTGATTCAGGATAGTAGATGGATGGAAGAATGGAAATAAAGCAATTTTTCAAAATAGATTCTTTTTATTCTTATATTATAATCAACACCCTGACTGTTTACTAATAAAGATTGTCCTGATTGATCATAGAATTGCTAAGATATTGATTCTTGGAAGTTGCGCCACATCTCGACGTTTTTGTATGTTAGTAGGGCTAAAAAGTTGCTGCTTACAGTGCAATGCTATTTTCTTAAGGGCCTGATTACATGAGAGTTTTCACCATAGGCTGAGATTTCAGCCCTCCTACCCGAGGTGGAAAATATTCTCGATTACATGGGAGTTTTCAGCCCAGGGTTAAAGTCTGTCGCCATGTGTCAAGTTAGTTTTTCAATTGTAAAAACAGTTCAATATTTTGATGGCGTCTGTGCATCCGATATAAACATGAGACAATAGGGATTAGGCGATAATTAGGTGTGACTATAAGGATTAAATTTTCATCCCTCCTTGAGCAAAGAGGGCTGAGATTTCAGCCTTATGGTGGGTTTCAACCCAGGGCTGAAAATTTCTCATGTAATCGAACAAAGCAATTTACAAGTCGTTCACCAGAGAGGGGAGCTGGAAAAGCAGGCCCCAAGTATCATTCAAAGCAGTTATTATCAATTACCATATAAATTATGCAACATTATCAATTTGTAGGAAAGCCTACAACAAGACCATTGATGATCTAGAGCAACCATTGTTGATACATCGTCCCAAACCAAAGAAAGGACAGAGGGTAAGTTACCATATTCAGTTAATATTCAGCTAATTTCGATATCTGCTCTTAGAATTGCTATCATAGTAGACTTTTAAATATTTATCCAAGTGTTAGTACCGAAATTGATAAAAGAGGGATTTCCAATGTATCCGCCAGTAAAGAAAGACTTGCAAACTATTGTTCTAGGCTTAGAGGTAATTGTGCAACGAAATTTGACATCTTATTCACAGATATTATTTGTGAATTTTCCCCGTTTAATCACTGATGTTTTTAGAGTGTTTGGATTACTGGTTGTTAATATCCATTGAGAACTGTTTGGTACATACATGTTGCCTCCAGTATGGCATACCTCAAACGCACGTTGACCGTTGGCTATAGAGATCCCCAGGAGTAAGGAAACATAAAGCCAAAGTCTTCTCTTGTTTGAATTTTCGTCTTTTTTCACTTTCAGGCCCCTGTAAATGAAGTAATTTGCCTGGTACCAGAACTTTGCTCAATGACTGGACTCACAGATGAAATAAGATCCGATTTTAGAGTCATGAAGGTAAGTAGACCCTTGAATGAGCTTTCAAAAATGAGAAGATGGACAAATGATAATGGATGCTCAAAATTGTTCAAAATTTTGGAAAATTTGAAACATTGTCAGTTATATCATTTCTGAGTCTTCGATTTGCCATCAATCTACTAGATTTCAACGACAAACGAAATTTTGTTCCAGTGTTTGAAAGGGTATGTAATGAAATCTTGAAGAATCGTATACTGAACCATGCTTTTTGAAGAGCAATATACCTTGTTCACAATTAATTTCAATTCGAGGCGAATTATGCAAATCCCAGCACAGCAAGAAATCTACACCATTCCTATTTTGATGTAATTACACGCACCAAGCCATTTCATGCGTTGCTCAGAGCAATGCACACTTTTGGAATTTCACTCCATATCATATCGAAGCGAATGAAGCATTACAAAAGAACTGACGTCATTGTGAATAGGGTGTATTATTTTGCGAGTTTGCATTCCTTGGTGGCAGCTAAACGAATTTAGAAGCGTAACGGCAACAACTTTATGGGATGATTATCTGGTCTTTTTGCAGTATGCTTTGAAACCTGAAGCCTATAAAAACGTGGTCCTAAGTGAAGGCTACCAGAAGATCAGCTGCATTGGAGAAAATTGTTTGGAATTACACAGACTGAGCGATTGTAATGTGAAGCCAAATCTTTTTTGTAGCTGTTATCTTTGTGCTTTGTCAAAAGAAATAGAACATGAGTGCAATGACTTTCTTTCAAATCAGAGAGAAAGCAATTTTAATTTCTTCCAATGATTATCTTTCAGGACATATCAGCTCATACAAGAGTCAGTCCTGCACAAAGGGAACAAGCTATGCTCAAATTCGTGAACAACGTGTATTCCAATCCAGAGGTGCGTAATAATTTTGTTTTTCAGCACTGTATTCTAAAAGGTATGTTATGGTCTAACAAAGTTGCTGTATTCAATTCAACTTTTTTCATAGAATACAATGCTAATGCCATTACAGGTAAAAATAAAAAGATCTGTATCCTATACGACTAAAGTAAAGCATAGCTTTTCTAACTTTGGCCGTTAAATCAAAATGCAAAAAATAAAAGAAAATATGAGTAGATATCGAAAATTACATCATCGTCAAAATAGATATATATTGACGAAAGATCAATTTTATAACATGATAATTTTGATTTGAGGTTTGTTAATATTTTGCTATTTTGAACGCTTCAAGGCTTGTAGTATACTGTTTTATTTTGGTCATGTTTTTTATTGATTTTAGCAGATTGTTCCATAATCTTGCACCATTGTTTCAAAAGTTTTATCCTCCCAAGTTTTTACGCTATTTATATATTCTATAATCTATCGCTTGCCTCGTAGTATATTTGTGTAACCCTTTATTTGTTATAAAATGATTTTGAAATACATTAGGCAGCTGATCTTTATTATTGTGGTTAAGATGTCAAACTCAAACTTTTGTCATTCGTACGACTGTCTTTATTTGGCTAGTTTTGTCTAAAGCAGGAACTATTTACTTTGTTCAAGAATATTTTAATTACTTGAATATTTTGACGTTCCCAACTATAGGCACTCGAAGAAATGATGTCCTGGGGATTGGAAATTGACAGAAGCATTCTCGAGGTTTGAAAATTGATGGCTGTTATTTGATAATTATCTTTACATAGCATGGGTTCGATATCTTTGGAGATATTGGTGTAAAATTTTATGACCTATTTCTTTGCTTTGAGTAACCTGACAGAAACTGTTTAACTTCTTTGCCATGATTGTGCCAAGGGCGCCTACCTTGTAGGAAAAAAAGATAACCAAACCATTCTCAAAATCAATGAAAAATACAACAGCGAATTGATTAATGCACCCTTCTTTAATTTTGGAATGCTAGACACTAGGACCAAGGGCGCCTACCTTGTAGGAAGTGTGTTTATTCCCAGTACTGTAGAGTAATTGGTGTGCTGTGACCCAGTACAGAGAGTGTCCCAGAACCGTACCGTGACCCATCCTCCTCTCAAGGTCGAGATGAGGTATGAATAGCTTTGTGGTTTCAAATTCCGGTGTTGATGTAATCCGATATCAACTGTTATACAAGTTGACCACAGGGAATCAGACAGCGTGATATTTGATTGGTCAACACTAACAGGCGTTAGAATTTGAAAATCCCTTATGATATACGCAGATTAACAGGACTGGGTTACATGATACCAATTACTACGGGTACAGTACCGGGAATAAACACACTTTCTGCAAGGTAGGCGCCCTTGATTGTACCATTGGTCTCTCAAATAGCAGCAAGTTGTGGGTAAACAGCGATAAAACCGCTTGAAGGGGGTGTGCCGTCCTAACGTAAACAAACATGGGGTCACACAGCCAATATCGACATTTGTATGCGAAAATTCCAGTTGATTTGGTTGAATACAAAGGACACTCTGATTTCCCAGCAGGGTTCTGGTCTTTGGGTGAAAAACCTCTCTTGAACTCCTCCTCTAGATCGGTCTGTATTCCAGAAATCATTAGCAAAATTGAATGTTTAAAGATATATTCAAGATCTGAGCTCGTTATTTGGATGATTGAATATTTTGCTGATTTTAAGTTGAGAATACGAAGTTCCGAATGTTTCGATTAAATATCCTGAAAAACATATATTTTCAGCAGATCATCGACCGTTTCTCGCTCGCTGCACAGCCAAATTTACTTGGTAAATAAATGATTTCCAAAATTGCAATACCCAAATGCTTGGATTGAAGACAAGATTTTCTTTCGGTAGGATTCACCCAAAAAACAACCGATTAATTAGGACCACCCCTAAGTGTCGTTTCCCGCTGCTGTTTGGACCAGTTTTTCAGTTTATTCTTAGTTTTAATTTTTTGCTTGATAAAAAAGGGCTGACAATGGGCATTTTTTTCAAAGTTGCTGCTTGTCTTCAGGGGTCAATGAGTTAACTAATTTTCCTTTTTACAGACTAAAGGTCGACAGTTGCCTTCAGAGAAGATCCTACTTGGCTCATCAACATTTACCGCGAGTAGAGAAGCTGACTGGGGCAGAGAGGCTACACGAGAAACTGTTATCTCTGCGGTGCGTATTATTCCTTTCATGAATGATTGATTGGTTGGTTGATTGATTGGGTAGCTTGAGTTCTCCATGTTACAGGCTGTGCCATCGTGAGCATAAAAGTGCCACCTACAAACCTTTATAACATTAATTGTAATTTTTTTTCTCCTTAGGTCAATTTACGAAACTGGCTGGTTGTTTTTACAAAGAGGGATGAGTCCAAAGCTCTTGAGTTTTGCAATACAATGTTTAAATGTGCTCCACAGATGGGTATACAGGTAAATGCTGTTCTGATCAAACAAATATCAGATTTTCCTCATCTTCTACAGGCCTTGGTGAAACTAATTTATGCCTTGGAATAAACGCTAAGAACAAACTCTTATACTTGTTAGAGCTCCGAATTTTTCTCAGAATTTAGTAAATATCATGCAGCGACACAGTTTGACGTTTTCCCTTGGAGTGTTCTGGAACTAGGTTCCTGGGTTCCTAGGTTCCTTGGATTTGTCAAGGGCTACGTATCAAGTGACTTTAAGAAAGGAGGACTGTTGCTTTGTCGCAAACACAAACAATTTATTGTGCTATTCATCTCAAACGTATCTTTCTGTTTTGGCAAATTGATGGCAAATGTTCTTTGTAGATGGTAATATATGATTGACCGAATCTCTCTCTTTACTCAGGTTGCCCAGCCAACTCACGTGCAATTACGTGAGAAAAGTCAGAATGTTGTCAAGCCTGTTTATGATTGACTGAATCTTTCTCTTTACTCAGGTTGCCCAGCCAACTCACGTGCAATTACGTGAGAAAAGTCAGAATGTTGTCAAGCCTGTTTATGATTGACTGAATCTTTCTCTTTACTCAGGTTGCCCAGCCAACTCACGTGCAATTACGTGAGAAAAGTCAGAATGTTGTCAAGCCTGTTTATGATTGACTGAATCTTTCTCTTTACTCAGGTTGCCCAGCCAACTCACGTGCAATTACGTGAGAAAAGTCAGAATGTTGTCAAGCCTGTTTATGATTGACTGAATCTTTCTCTTTACTCAGGTTGCCCAGCCAACTCACGTGCAATTACGTGAGAAAAGTCAGAATGTTGTCAAGCCTGTTTATGATTGACTGAATCTTTCTCTTTACTCAGGTTGCCCAGCCAACTCACGTGCAATTACGTGAGAAAAGTCAGAATGTTGTCAAGCCTGTTTATGATTGACTGAATCTTTCTCTTTACTCAGGTTGCCCAGCCAACTCACGTGCAATTACGTGAGAAAAGTCAGAATGTTGTCAAGCCTGTTTATGATTGACTGAATCTTTCTCTTTACTCAGGTTGCCCAGCCAACTCACGTGCAATTACGTGAGAAAAGTCAGAATGTTGTCAAGCCTGTTTATGATTGACTGAATCTTTCTCTTTACTCAGGTTGCCCAGCCAACTCACGTGCAATTACGTGAGAAAAGTCAGAATGTTGTCAAGCCTGTTTATGATTGACTGAATCTTTCTCTTTACTCAGGTTGCCCAACCAACTCACGTGCAATTACGTGAGAAAAGTCAGAATGTTGTCAAGCCTGTTTATGATTGACTGAATCTTTCTCTTTACTCAGGTTGCCCAGCCAACTCACGTGCAATTACGTGAGAAAAGTCAGAATGTTGTCAAGCCTGTTTATGATTGACTGAATCTTTCTCTTTACTCAGGTTGCCCAACCAACTCACGTGCAATTACGTGAGAAAAGTCAGAATGTTGTCAAGCCTGTTTATGATTGACTGAATCTTTCTCTTTACTCAGGTTGCCCAGCCAACTCACGTGCAATTACGTGATGACAGGACTGAGACGTATTTAAAATCAATTCGTGATCATTTGAACCCAAACGTGCAAGTTGTTGTCACTATTTTCCCATCGTCAAGAGATGATCGTTATGCGGCTGTCAAGAAACTTTGCTGCATTGAAAGTCCTGTACCTTCACAGGTAGGCCAACGCCAGTAATGTTAATAGAAAACAAAGTTATTGTGCGTGTTGTACGTCGATAGTGTCAATAAAACATAAATTCATTTGAAAATACGGCTTTGTACGAAGACTAAGATTTGTTACAACGCTTCAAGCTTAACTCTTCATCAGGTATGGTTACGAGCTTAACTCTTCGCCAGTAATGTTAGTTCCTTTTAAAGGGGCAATGAGACGCAAAACGCGGGTAACAACAGATCCTGCGTGGCACAATCCCATTCCCATCAGTATAGGCCTACTTCATTGAAGCTCAACAGAAAATATTAACGGTAGGCCAAGGTAGGCCAGTAAAAAACAAACAAACAAACAAACAAACAAACAAACAAACACGGCAAGTAAGCAAGCAAGCAAAAACAAAATTCAACTAACCTCACAATAGAATTAATTCAGCTTCAGCTCACAATCTTCGACTTCAAACATGTGCTCGCATTCTGAAAAGTAACGGAATCATATTTTATGAATCAATATAAGACAGGTGAAAAGATATAAATCAACAAGCGTCATTAATTATAACAAATTAAGATCTAAATAACAAACAAATTAAGAAACAAACTTTTCTTAGTCACTCTTCTGTGGTATCAAGATCTGGTATCTACTCCCGAGTGTAGATGAGACAAATTACATTTAATTGTTTTATCCTTCATTATTCGACAGTGCATCAACGCAAGAACAATTTCTCAAGCAAATAAACTGCGAAGTGTCACCCAGAAAATTGCACTACAGATCAATTGTAAGCTTGGTGGTGAACTTTGGGCCTTGGAGATTCCAATGGTAGGTCATTTGTTGATTTTCAAAATTCAAAATTTCGTCAGGCACACGCTGTAGTCCTTTATGTTGCCTTGATGCCCAGATTTATATCCATTCTGATAGATTCTGTGGCCTGCCAGAAATGGAAAAATATTTTAATTTCTGGGACCAAAAACTGTTGAAAAAATTTCTGCGAGAACCAAATGTGCCAAAAAGGTCCACTTTGTGAGAGGCCATTATATGTAGTACATTGACAAGATTTTGAATATTGATTATAAATTTGTAATTGTTGTCACAATTACAAATTGTACTTTGGCAATGGTTTCTCTGGCAAAGTGGTAGAATCTCAGTCATAAACAGTGACTCAAAACTTCGTTTGTCTGGAACAGTGGTAGAAACAGTGTCTTGCTTTGGTTGAGCAACGTCAAATTTTCTAGAGACTTCTTTGAAATGCAAAGAGAAAATTGAGAAGTTTACATTGTGTTAGAAAATTAATTTCCCCCTTTTCTCATTTTTCTTTCAGAATTCCTATTACTTCTTCTTTGCATTCCTCTCTCATTTCTTTCTGGTGACCTGAAAAACTTTCTGGGACCATTGGTGCTGTGGTCCGCTATTTTTTCTACCCCTGTGGCCTGCTTTCACCCCAACAGAGGTGGAAAAAAAAATTTGATATCCGGGACCAAAAAGTTTGGAAAGACATTTCTGTAAGAGCCAGATTCTCCAAAAATGCATCGACTTTTTGACAGGTCATAGTAAATTAGACAGAGTCTGAAGATTGATAATTAATCTTAAGTCGCAGTGGCAAATTATACTCTGCAAATTACGTTGATTTTTCGGCTGACTACTTCTCAAGTCATGAAAAGTGTCTTTAAAGTTCCTCATTGATGGAGCAGCCTTATTCTAGCATCAATTCCTTATTGATGTATCAGCAAGTTGATCTAACAACATTCATCAAATCTTTTGAAGACAATGTCAAATGAAAGGCATTAGAAGTTTAGGATTTGACTTGACCTTTTACCGGGTGTCCCAAAAAAGTATACAGATTTGAGTGACTCCAGCGATATGAATTTAGCTTTAATCAATGACTAATCACTCTCAAAATGTTCCTTAATTGATAACTTGAACATAGATACCTCGTTTGTTGGTATTGGTGCTATGAGAGCAGAAATATCAATACTGAAAGCTCAAATTTGCGTCCACCTGCAAACCAGAGCTTTGGCCTTTTGGCCTAAGCAAGTTCCTGAAGCACAACGAAATTAAGAACTGAAATTAATGAAAAATTAAGAAACTGCCCCATGAGTGAATGGGGGGTGACAGAATAACACCAAATTTAATATTTTTCCAATTTTATTCAGGCTATCGTTGATTTATACCCTGTGCCTTAAGAATTTGCTAAGGCCAAAAGGCTAAAGCTCTGGTTTGCAGGAAGAGGCAAATTTGAGCTTTGAAGATGTACATCTCTGCTCTCACAGCACTAATACCAACAAACGAGGTATCTATGTTCAAGTTTACTATTGAGGAACATTTTGAGACCAATTAGATATTGATTAAAACTAAATTCACATTGCTAGAGTCAACCAAATCTGTATACATTTTTTTGGGACACCCGGTATATCATCAATCTTCCCTTTAATCACCTGTTTCTTTCTTTGTCCCTTTTCCCTTCCATCCATTCCTATTCTTTTTTCTGAACAATGAACTTTTTTCTGAACCTGAACAATTTTCTGGGACTAATGGTGCCGTGGTCCGCTATATTTTCGGCCTCTAAATGTGGATTTTAACATCAAAACGTGTTTTTGTTTTTTTTATATGTTCCATTAAAAATTTGCAATACATAGTTACTAATTACTATACCTACAGCTAACGCTACCCTACTACAGAGACGATACCCCAAGGAGCAAAATATTTTGTCTACCCAGAGGTCATGACCTTAAAAAGATTAATAATATGACAAACAGAGCCACAAGTTAAGGCATCTTGCAACGAAAACTAATTGCGAGTGAAGATTTAAAAGGTTTAGAACCAAGAAAGGGAATGTAAAATCTATTATTTGGTTGCAAGCTGCATTAAGACACCTCATAATTACAAACAAACACATAACTATTAAAAGCAGACACGTACAGACCCCAAACGTTGTAATGAATCTGATTAAATGGTACTTATTTTCTCATAGCGATCCGTAATGGTAGTCGGTATCGATGTTTACCATGATGCTGGAAAGGGAGGCAAGTCAATTGCAGGGCTCGTGGCATCAACGAACAAGCAGTTCACCCGTTGGTATTCACGGGTTTGTAAACAACAACCAGGACAAGAATTAATTGATAGTTTGAAAGTCAGCTTCGCAGATGCATTGAAGAAATATCATGAGGTATTCGAATGCTTTTATGTTACACGCAATTTACGCTATGTACCCATTTCTAACTGATATTTGGTAGGTGAAATACTAAAAATTGGTAAGAAGATGGAGGCAAGAAAAAAGACTTTAAATCAGCACACTAAGGCCTTTCGAACTTATGTTCTCTTCAGAGTGTGACTAACATTTGAAAATGACATCTATCGTCAGATAGATTTCACTTTCAAATGTTAGTCACACTCTGAAGAGAACATAAGTTCGAAAGTCCTTAGTGTGCTGATTTAAAGTCGTTTTCCTCTTAATCCCATTCACACGAGAACAATATGGTGCAGTTTCATGCAATACCTTTTCAAAATGTGGTATGGAAAATGGTTGCATTCACGCGTGAACGTATCAGTCCAAAATGTGTAACGCTAGAAATTGAATCCAAAACTCGATGCAATATCGTATTATTTTGTCCTTTGTGAAGACAAGATTGTTTCATAACAGATCCAGATTTTGTAACGATCTTGTACCGTCAAATCAGAGCATGCCCCATTCACACGAGAACGATACTGTGCCAAGATATCGTACTGTTTCCGTGTGAATGCTCTTGTATATTGGTCCAGTATATGAATCTAAATGTTGAATGATACGATAGCGTATCCGTGTGAACCAGGCCTTACTTCAGCGAGTGATTTCATGTTTCTTTACGTTTTTATTCATAGATTAATCATGATTTGCCTGAGAGGATCATTGTGTACCGGGATGGTGTGGGTGATGGGCAACTTCATATCGTTGCCAATTATGAGGTGCAGCAACTCTCAGAAAGCTTTGCACTCTTTGAGTCATATAAACCAAAGTTGGCCGTCATCGTTGTACAGAAGAGGATCAACATGAGAATCTTTGCTGCTGTGAGTGTTTAAATTTACTCTTCCTTGTTTATATTTTCATAAAGAATTTCGCAAATATGTTACCTTTGAAAAAGATGTAATGCACACGAGTTTTATATAGTTTACATTGATAGCATACCCACAGAGAGAGGGGCAACTGCCCAGGGGTCTGGCACCAATTTCACAATGATGCAGACTTTTGGAGAGGGGTCCAAAAGCTTGATTCCACCACTACTTCTCTTTTCAATCAAAAACTAACTTCAGGAATATGGTTCTGGTGCGTCATGAAACTTCGATACCGATAAAATATATTGCTGTTTCAAAATGGATGGTTGATGACAAGGAATCTTCCATTTTACTTCAAGCTACTTCGTATTGGACTCAGAATTTTAAGGCCCTACTCTGTATAGGAGAGGGCTCACTTTAGCTTCGTACAGAGACATCCGTTTGGGGGGGGGGCTATTTTTGGGCAGATCATTCCAAATTTGTGGTCCTAACGATAAGAGACTGTTTGAACCAAAAGTAACTTGGTTTGGTCTATGATGAATAAATTCGTTTGGGTTCCTTGCTGATGATATGTTATCTTATCCCTTTTTATGTCATTTCGTGACAATGTTCCCTTTCCACTCCTGTTGCATAACGAGAAGAAACTGTGAATATTTTTATTTTGTTCTAGAATGGAAATGGAGGTGGTCAGAGAAAACTTGATAACCCTCCACCAGGCACTGTTCTTGATCATACTATCACAAGAAAGGACTGGTGAGTCTCTACTATTAATTTAAGAGTGTCGTTGTTCTTATGATGTACAAGTATTTGAAGCATGCTTTAAAGTTGCTAGAAATTAATCCAGTTTCGTCCAATGCTAACTTTCACAAAGTAATTTGAACAAGGAAAGGCCACGATACCAGCGTCGATCGTCGGGTCGGAAGATGCTTGCGGTGACGAATAAATTAATAAATTTTTATAGGCAGAAACACCGCAACACGACGAAAAAACATCAGCAAATGTGTGTGAATTTACTTTTTACCAATATCTCGTTCTGCATGCATGGAAGAACTTGCTGTTTTATAACTCTATAACCACAAACTGATTCTTAATTTATTAAGAATTAATCTTAAGTTAATCCTACAAATTTATAACTTTCACAAGGTTGCATATATTTCGGAGAAAGTCTAACTATCGTGTAAGATGTCCATAACACCTAAGCCATTCATTGGCTAAAATCTATCAACAGCCGCCAAAGATCAAAGCCTTTGGCGCCAACTCAAAACAGTTGCAGCAGGATACAAGCACATAAAACATATCGTGTGAGAATCAACTTATGATTTAGGTTCACTGATGGATCAGGAAGACACCTCTTTCGTAACATTAGTTCAGGTTTGCAATCTGACTGTTGTAACCTTTTTATTTTACAGGTTCGATTTCTTTTTGATCAGTCAGCATGTCAGACAAGGAACAGTCACCCCGACTCATTACGTTGTCGTACACGACGAGTCTGGGCTCAAAGCGGACCACTTGCAAAGGTAAGAATGCCCCTTTCAATCATAATCATTAGGAAGAACTTTCTTGTAACTTTCTTGCAGTCTTTCTTACGATCATCTGTTAGCTGCATTATATCGTATTGCAACAGAATGTTGATTTGGTTGATATTGTAGAAAACATCAAAGAGAACTTTTTCATAAATGTTTCTTGTATGAAATTTCTTACTGCACCAGCAATTCTTAGATATAGGTCACCATCCGTATGCCACTGTAAACCTTTCCATTGTAGTAGTGCTTATCTTGTCAGAGCTGGTGTTGTTTTCAAAATTTCTAGTTATTACTTCCTGCACAATTAGTTTTTCAAAGTTGGTTTTTATATTTTTGCAGACTGTCCTATAAGCTGACACATCTGTACTACAATTGGCCTGGAACAGTTCGAGTACCAGCACCATGCCAGGTAAGACGGTGCAATCCACCACGTTTTGTAACCAGTCTGCTTTTGTTTACTAATTTTATAAACTTTATCTTTTTATCTCCATTTTCGTTGTCTACAGTTCAAATGTTTCATCGTTTATTTGAACTGTGTGCTTCTTAGGAGACATCCATTTCCTTGAATGCAAGGACAGAGAATTACAATCGAGATATGATGAGCCCTTAAAATCTCAGGCTTAAACAAAGACTGGCCTTTACTGGTTCTCTTATTAGCAGATCAGGGCAGGGCAGGGAACAGCGAGCTAGGCTAAAAAGTAAAGGTAGGCGCAAGGAGAGGAGAGAACAGAAGGGGGGAAAGATAAACGATTGGTAATGAGTGGAGACTGAGGTATTTTGGAGAAAATCAGTTTCAGTTGTTTCATTCCGAAATTGTCAAAATACAAAGATTACTGGAACAAAATATAGAAGAAAAACTAAAAAGGAGGAAAGTTTATTCAACAAAATATTCCGCTGCAAGGTGAGATAAGAATAAAGGACAGTGTAGTTTTTGCCGTTCAATATCTTTACCGAAAGGCCAACTCATTAGCTAGCAAGGGCGGACATTAGGGGGCGAGGTGCAGGTATGCGGTCATCCCCAGTGTTGGGTAAAACAATGACCTTTAGTTTGAAAACAATAGAGCTTGACAATGCTTTTTAACTGAATCAATAGCTTCGCCCTCCGAAATTTGGCCAAGTGTCCGCCACTGCTAATTGGGTTGTTTCAATTGTAAATGCTAAGTTTTGAGTTAGTTTCTGACACTCTGACTTTCGTTTTAGTATGCCCACAAACTTGCATACTTGGTTGGTTGCTCATTGCACAACGAGCCAGCAGTAGAGTTATCAGACAGATTGTTCTTCTTGTAAAAGAGAATATGGCATCATTGCTCACCATCGAAAGAGTAGCACTGCAATTGAGATTTGGTTGAAGACTTTGAGAATGCTAAACGCAACGATACTGCGTAGCTGTGAAGAAATTTGCTGTTAAAGCGTAACATTTCGTTTGTTGAAAGAGGTAATTCATGGATAAATGCTTTAATGTTGGAATTTAAGGGAAGTCTAATGCCTAATTTGGTTATGTGTAGTGCGTTGTGAAATACGGAATTGATAGGGAACCGTGAATGGTAAGATCCGAGTTCGGGCGCTAAAACCTGAACGAGGAGAGAATGGATACCTTTCCAGGGGAAAGGGGTCCGGGTTCGACATTAAAAGAACGTGCAGTTCGAACTAATCCGAGTACGGTGTATGGAGACCCTGAAACGTCCTGGACAAAGCGGACCCCAGAATTGTAAGATACAGTGGCCTTTTGGCGTAAGAAGGGGTACGGTGCTTTTGAATCGGTACATTGGTCAATTTTGACGACTTACGAAATTCTTTAGGAATAGTAGCAGTTTTAGTTAAGAGAGCAATTTTAGATAGAAGTCAAAGATAGAATGGCCTTTAGAATTGTTGTGTATAAATTCGCATGAGTTTAGATTTATATCCTTGGTGATAGAGAAGGAAAGTAATTTCAAACGGTCCCTTGACTTTTTAATTTTCAATTTTGGTTTGTTTTGTTTTAGTATTTTTACTGCCGTACCCAATATTCTAAGAGTTCCAAATAAAAAATGCACACAACCAACGTAGTATTTTGCCTATGCTTACGAAACGCTTGTGGAGTTGACTAAGTCAGATATTTGCCTGGCAAAAGAACGTCTCGGTCGTTTGTAACCTCGCCGCCGCTAAAGGAACATCGCCCACATAAATTTTCATTCATTTTACAATATTTATACAGGTTAATAGGATTCATATACAAATATGTTTTACAACCTGACCTGTTTCAACAAAAAGAAAAAACCTAACCACTAAAACTAAGAACAAAAGAAATTTACATGCCTAATTTACAATATTATACAAAACTAAGACTAATTAATAAAATAAAAGTTGTCCCTGTCTATAGTTGTCCTTTGAAGGTTTTTAGGAAGGGTGCCAATTTTGTCTCTCTTTCTAGGTTGTTCCACAGTTTCGCACCGCGATAAGAAAACATAAAGCATAGAACTCGCTGGATTTAGATACAGAAAGGTTTTGGATTTTTTGCATCCTGGTCCTTATGTACTGAGCCTCGAAGTTTCAAAACCAAAGATGGCACGAATATTTATTTGAGAATGTTTCATTTTCAGAAACTGGTTTTTTGCGGAAGATTGCCAGAGTTTACTTTCGCACTTTCCTTTCGGTGGGAGAACAAATGAATTCGAAAACAAATATTCGAACGCTGTAAGTGGCTCCGTCGCTAACATTTAAACAAATCTGTAAACACTATTGTTTCTCGGACGTGTCCATTGCTTTCTGCAGTTTGTTTGGTGGCTTCCCCCAAGCCACCAAAAAGTGACCGTTAAAAATCAACTTATATCCGAGCAATCGCAAAAGATATGAATGTTTAGTTTATTCCTCTATGAAGCACATAGATTTATCTTCAAAATAACGCTTTCATTTTTTAAAAATAGATGAAAAATCTGTGTGAAATTGCCTAGGAATACTGCAGAATCAACGTTTCGACCGGAATTTGGAGATGAAGATAGCAAAGGTCCTATTTTGTTTCAATGTAGGCCTATAATCCTTTAGACATCTGCTTACTGATCTTGCAGCTTTTTATCGAATGGTTCGATAAACAAGACATTGAATTGTCAGATCGGTATGGTAGGGGCGAGTGTCTCTTTGCTTGGCTTATTTTATGCATTGTACATGTTTTGTTGGGTTTTTAACGGCATCTTATATTCGCAGTAGCTTGTAGTGCTCTTTTAGGGTATGTTATGTTGATTATAGTTTTACGCATATACTAACCACATCAACAACATCAAACAAGAATTCAGTCACTTCGGCCAAAGTGATGACCTTCCAGTAGATTTCGACATGCGTTGATCTAGACTTATCGCCGAGTCCATTGTTGCCCAGTATTAAAGGGAATGTAAGCATATAAAAGTGGCTCAAGCCACTTGCAGTCAAATTCTAGCCTATCAGATATCAGTATTTCCTGTTGACGTAGATCAATTACCCAAATATGGTGCGGCACTTGTCACGGCCTATTGTCTTCGTAAAGTTATTTCTATCAAAGGCTTATATATGCTTAGATTCCCTTTAATTGATCGTACTTTTGTAAGTTGAACAAGGTAAACGGATGGGTTTCATGAGAATCAGGTGATAAGGCTAGCGTAGACACATGATTGGGAAATTCTGCGTCACTGGTCTTTTAAAAGGGTCTTTTTCGACCAGGATGCCTTGTACGTGGCATCTCTTGGTTAACCTTTGTTGTTGCCATTTTCATGTCTTGTGCAAGGCATCCTGGTTGAAACAAACCCTTTCATTTCGGCTGCTGCAATGTTACAGTCAACAACGATATTTCTTGAACTAGAAGGATGTATCTTTTCAAACATCACATAAGACTCGATCTTTAATTTGCAGCCCCATCTCAAAAAGTCATCTGCACCGAGTCTTTTATTTATTTAATTTAACCCTAAACATTTTGCATTCATCCGCTTTGTGCCGTGTGACAGAGAAACGTTATTTCGTTAACGCCGAAATTTCATTCTTTTTAATGAATAATAAGATGTTATCATATTTTTATAACCCATAAATTGTTATGTTCTGTCTCACAGTTGTATTGTTCTTTCTCCTTTCCTGCGATGTATCAACCTCTACTTTGTGTCGTGAGTTTCTTTCTTAGCATAGCATTTAGACTGCTTTTAGGGCAGGCCGTAAACGATGACGCAAAATATGGTTCTGAGGGACATTTTTGCCAGAACAAGGAACACTTTACGGTCACACTGATATAATCATTTCAATTTTCAAGCTCTGTGGATCGATGGATTCCGCTAAGACCAGATTTGATTTTCAGACGGTTTGAAATTTCAGCCTGCGATAACCATACACTTTTTGTTTATAGAACCACGAAATCCACTCGTGAAGAATATTTAGTCCGAACAGATGCGTCCGAACAGTGGCGTCGCCACGTGGGTTAAAAAAAACTTAGGGGGGGGGAGATTTTTGTTAATTTAGAACTTTTGTAATAAATGGTTTTCTTTCCGAGAATCGGAAGGGCGTGGTTAGGAAAATTTTTTGGGGCTTCGCCCTCCGACCCCTTCGTATTTTTCCACCCCAAATCTTTTTGGCTGACGATTAGAACTTCGGATTACTGTGTCAACCACCAACAGATAAAGAGATGATTTTGCAAGTGTATGGTCATTTGACCTGAAATGGAACGTTGCTTATGGCACCAGAATTCTTGGTCACTTTTACACAGGAATTCAAAGAATGCAGAAGGTCAGGTGTGTCCCCCGGATCAGCCTCGAAATCACGCAACCACTGTCACTGAGTCACGACAACATTACGAAACAAGATGGCTACGCCGGTGAACAAATTTGGGAGTGTTTTTGTTTGGAAATAACATCACATTGCAAGGACATTGCTCGCAGCATGACCGTAGTTTGAAATCGCAACAATACTGACATTCAATTAAAAGGAAGTAAGACATTTATTCAGAGGTCGGTGGCAGAATTACGATGAAAATGGAGCTAGGAAACTCTTCCGGTCCAAAGAACTCGATCATAACGATCGCCATTTCGTGTGTTTTCTCAACGATTATTGGCTTCATGATCGCGAGTTCCTCCAACAAAATGGATTTCACATCTTTGCTGAAAAATTTACGTGACAAATATGGAGGGATGTTTGGTTATGGGAGAGATAGGCCCGGTCAAAATGCCTTGATTGTATCGTTGTTAAATCAGCAACCACAACATCTTCATGGAATTATTCCGTTCAAAGGAAGTAAAACTTTCAACGTCAACTCTGCTTCAACTGAATTAGAAAGACGGGAGACAGGAGTAGGCACTACTGGTAAGATGATCTCCGTCATAGGCTTAGCCTTTATGGAGAATAACATTGTAAAGATTTGTAGATGATCTGCCATCACGATGTCCATGCAATTCCCCAGTTAAGTTTCATTCATTATCAATCAATCCTAAATACAATTCAACACGAATCTCTACAACTAAACACATTACAACACTAAGAACTAAAAAATCATTGCTAAAAAATTAGGAAATTTACATGGTTGTATGTAGTAAGATTGATTGATTAAGCGCAGCACATCCTGTAGTGTGGCACTTGTACACCCAAGAAAAACAGTAGGGTATTCAAAACAGACAATAGATAAACAATAGAGCACCCTTCTTGCACATCCGAGGTCTCGGCGAAAATTGCCCTACTTTAGCACATCTCATCAAGCTGACAAACATCTCTGGGTGAATAGGGATTGTTCTCCTTCCAGCACAGCTGATTTTCAAGGGGTGTTCATTTGTTACTGATAATAATAACTATTATTCAAGGGGCTGGGTCACGTAACCGTAAACAAATCTGTTATCTTTATAATCTATATTGTTGCCCGCACGCGCCGGCACGCGCCCATTGTGTTCTGCACAGATTTTGGTGGATGGGGTGAATCCACAATAAAGTTACTTCTAAAAATCCATCAATATCTTTGCAATCTTACAACATATGCTTGTTTCATTTGTTTCTCTCTAAAGTTCAAGAGTTCATCTTCAAAATAGCACTTTCATTTTGAGAAAAATAGTAGAAAATCTGTGTGATATGGCCTGTCAAAAAAATCCGGAAAATCGTTGTTTCGAAAGAAGTTTGTTTACTTTACGTGACCCAGTCCCTTTAATAAGACCTTTTTTCACAGGGTAATTCAATCAGATGTAATTTTTAAAAAGGCAAAAACAATTCATTGAGGAATATTGAAAATTGTCAGTATCCTTTTGAATGTCATATAATTTAAAAGTTGGTCCATAATTAAATTACAGAAAGTTTAATCATTAAAATGTTCCTTCCATGCTTTCTTGAAATGAATCTAATACTAAAGCCTATTAATGATAAAGCATAATAGATATAAACACCAAATATTGTTCTGGCAGTTCTTGAAAAGGTATCTTGCAGTTTCACATTTCTCTATTGAATTGTGAGAGTGGGCCAGAGCGGCCTGGAGCTAGCGAAAGGAATACGAAAAGGGCCAATGATGTGGCCTGTGCCTCTGGCCCAGCTCCAGAGCCAGAGCCTTGGCACCCTCCTCTGCTTTATTCTCCTCTTGATTTCTGATAATGTGTTACAATATTTTAAAAAGCCTACAGACCCATAGCTAACCATGATCCCTCCTGGCACCAAAAGTTGAATTTTGTGTTATCTAAAAGTTGTTTTGGCCTAAATTCTCTTTGTTTTGCTTTTCATTTTGCGCACAAAGGAGGGACAAAGGATCATGATTGACAATCGGTCTTAAATTTTGGATCTTCCATAGTCAAAAGTATCATACTTGGTGAATAAACTCTTATGGCTTATGACAAGCTCTATGCCGTGCTAAGCTTCATATGTATATGACTGCCAAAGGTGCTGGATGTTACATATCCCCTCTTGAAACACAAAAATTTCCTGTTATGGATTGGGCTCAACAGTTTGATTAATTGTCATGATTTGTTAAACTTTCTGTTTATTTGTCTTTCAGTTCTTCATCCTGAAGCAAATGCTGCATTAAAACTTGCTGCTCAGATGAAAGCTCTTGGTCGAAAGGAGAAAGCATACAAACTGTTGAAACAATGCAAAGCATTAAGCCCTCACCATCCAGACGTATTGAATGATTATGGCGAAGCTGTGGAGGAGGATGACGTTGTAGATGCGGAGCACCATTATGCGTTGGCGCTCGTTTTCAATCCGGGTCATATCAAAGCAATGGAAAACCGGCTTCGGACGTTACCGCTTGTGAAACAACGCGATATTGAGATGCTGCGGAGGATCGAAATGAAACGAGAAACATTGATGCAAATCCCAGAAGGGAATGCTGCTTTACAGAGGGCGAAAATGGAAGCGTATTACCGACATATATATCATTCAAATGCTATTGAAGGAAACACAATGACATTGTCTATGACAAGAGCGATTGTTGAAAGCGGGATAGCCATTGGTGGAAAATCTGTATTGGAACACAATGAGGTTATAGGGCTAAATGCTGCATTAAAGTATATGAATAACACATTATTGCCAAGAATTGGAAATATTGGTGTCGAAGACATAGTAGAAATTCATCGTAGAGTGATGGGACATGTGGATCCGTTGGAGGCTGGCCTCTTTCGGAAAACACAAGTCTATGTCGGTGACCATGTGCCGCCTTCTCCAACCGATGTAGAAAGACTAATGGACGACTTCGATGATTGGTTGTACTCAAGAGAGTCTGACCTCCTTCATCCGATAGAGTTAGCTGCGCTTGCGCACTTCAAACTTGTTCATATACACCCGTTTACTGACGGCAACGGCAGGACTTCGCGTTTACTGATGAATTTATTCCTTATGCAAGCAGGTTATCCCCCGGTTATTGTACAAAAAGAACAGCGTTTTGAATACTATGGCTACTTACAGCAGGGGAACCTCGGTGATGTGAGGCCTTTTATAAGGTTTGTTGCACGTTGTACTGAAAACTCTCTCGATGAGTATTTATCTGCAGTTACAATATATCCGAGGAAATCGAAATATAGAAGGATCATTGACACTCATAAGATATTAAATACAGAAACATTAACGACATATGCTGATATGAGACATGATAATAATGAGGATTTGCAAGAAGCTGTTTGTATTAATCCCGCACAACATAGTAAATGCTTGTATTTTAAATCAAGAAAATGTCGGAGAAAGGAGTAAACATGGTCCCACGGAGTAAATTTAGGAATACATTCTGCTTGATGATTATTTACGCTACAATGCTTATATCTCTCCGCAAATATCTTCGTTTAAGATCTTTATTGCTGAAAAGCTTATTGTAATAACATAGTTAGACTACATTCACATTTTTTAGTTTTTATCTTTCCTTGCCAGGAAAAGTTCTCGTGAGTTACCCAAAGGGTCCCTTTGATTCTAACGATTGCCGAAATGAAACTCTTGTCCGTCGACACAGTTTTAAGCAGCATCGTTTGAACTGAACACTAGAACTTTTAAATAGAGCTGATTGTTCTTTAGGCCTTGATTAATTTCTTTATCGTCAAAATGTCGCGGAGATTTAAAAAGATTCGTACCCTCAAATTTTCCCCGTTTTAAGAGTGTGACGGTTTTGTGTAAACGCAGTCTTGATGCCTCTCAGTCCACTTCAAGCGGTTTTTGCTCGTGAATGAAAACGCAGTCCATTTTCCATTCACATTGTAACAAAGATATGTCCACTTCACTACAACCTGAAATACATGCATGTTGAAGTTTTCTCATTTTCGAGCAAGAGTGGTAATAAGTCGTCGTTTCAAAAATCTCTGTTTCAGAGCTTTCTTTTTGTAAAGGTTATCGAACTTTTGAAATGATATATATTAGAATTGATCCATTTTCATGACGTTGTCAAAGCAGAGTGAACCAGCGCTTCTTTCATCTTCGGTACAGCAACGCATTTTTTCAAGGCAATTTTAGACATCCATGTTCGTCACACCAGTAAGAGTCCAATCTTATAATAAAGATTTACACCGTTTCGTTAATGCAAAGTTCCAGCAGAGATAAAATCATTTTTTTACAAGAACCAAGTTATAAGAAGCCAGTACTTGAGACTTTCAGAACCAGTATTCGAAAACTGTTCGCAGGTATTATCATCATCATATTATTATTTTTTTTTTTTTTTTTTTTTTTTTTTTTTTTTTTTTTTTTTTTTTTTTTTTTTTTTTTTTT
>REGL01000002.1:36666-47400 GCA_004194395.1 Aurelia aurita complex sp. Pacific | reverse complement strand
TTTTTTTTTTTTTTTTTTTTTTTTTTTTTTTTTTTTTTTTTTTTTTTTTTTTTTTTTTTTTTTTTTTTTTTTTTTTTTTTTTTTTTTTTTTTTTTTGTTGCTTGTTGCGTAAATCAATGTTGTTGTTGTTGTTGTTGCTATTGTTGTTTGACGTATGTTGTTTGATTTCACGTAAGATTTATTTCGTTGTTTTCTCAAGTTTTGTGGTGTTGATGTTGTTGTTGTTGTTGTTGTTGTTTCCATTGTGGTTTGACGTTGGTCGTTTGGTTTCACGTCAGATTGTAGAGTTGCTGCCCGCGATCGCGGGTTTATGTCTGTGTTCTTGTCTTTGACCGATTTCGTCGGTTCTTCGTTTGTTGTTGTTAATGTGTTGCTCTTAGTTTACATATATGTTTCTACATGACTTGAAAACCCCAAAAGAATGTAAATTGTCTTTCTTTTGTCCTTCGCAAATAATCTTTGTTATGAGAAACTAAGAATTTGAGTCACCACTGAAAGGTTCTTAAAATTAAAAATTTTTTTGATGCAGGTCCAACGATCCCTCCTTGTTAATAGCACTTAGAGTGTTGAAGGGGTTTACTCTGTGTAACATTTTTATTGCCATAGTTTCTTGCAAGTTTCTTACAAGTTCCATAATAATCTTCATGTTTACTTCCTGTATCCTTGTTAGCATTTCAAAACAAAGTCTTAAAGCCTTTCTGATGTTAAGAAATTACTCAACCAGTACCCGCTCAGTAATATGATACTGGAAACAAGGGAATGTAAAGTAAAGTTATGTTAAAGATTTCCTTGACTTCTCAACCCTTTAGGGACCTGACAGTTGAGTTTCTTATGTGCAGTTTATAAAAATACAGTACTTGTATCAGACATTTCAAATGTAAACATTATCTTTAGAAAAGTTTTTAGTTTGGTTTATCAATGACTCCTTTCATTGTTTCTATTTGTAAACCATAGGTCCAGAATTTGAAGAAAGAATCAGGGCCAATGAAGCCAATAATTCCAAATTTAACTTTTTGAATCCAAATGATCCCTACCATGCATACTATCAACACAAGAAGAAGGAATTTTATGAAGGAGATCAACAAGGTAAGTACTGTAAATTCAGTTAGTTAAGGCCCACTTTAAACATCATATTTTTCCTGTGTCAAATTTCATATGTACATGCTGCTAAAAGCTTCTAAGTGTCAATTAAGTTCAACATAAAAGCGATATTTAAATCACCTGACGTTTTAGATAGATAAAACAGCTGGAGCTCACCAGCTCTGTTGATTTAAGCAGCAGAAACACAACTTGATTTAAACATTAATATTCTGCCGTGTTTAATTGATCAATTCTAGGCCATGCTCTGCTGTTTCTACGTGTAATCAGCCATTGCTCTTGTGCATTTTGAAAAATTGCCATTTTAACAATTTTAAGCTCAATCCGTCAAGGCAAAAAAGGATGTTTAAATCAGATTTTTAGACATGACAGATTCAGCCATTTTTGATACAATTTGATTTGACATGACAAGAAAAACGATGTTTAACAAGGCCTAAGTTGGGTTTTTTTCATTCTCAAAGTATTTATCCGTTCATCATGCCGCGTCAGTGATCTGTCAAAAATTCGTCAGGCAACATGAGTAATTGGCTTGGAGTGAAAAAACTGCACACGCAAAACAATGTGACTTTGCCAATTGTGAACATTTGCTGCAAAATCAAGCATGCTCAAAATTTTAGTGACAATTTAATCCTTGGGTGAATGTTGCTATGTACGATCCTCATTCCACCATCTTTGGCTCTTTGAAATTTATGCAAATCAACGCTAAAAATTGTAAGAAAGTTTGGTGAAAATTTTGTCATGCATGAATTTTGAAGTGGTAAGTTATCTGACTGACATCTTACTTTTCCAATTTTTGATGTATCCATGGTGTATCTTTCTAATCTTATTCCCACAGCTCCAGTCAGTGTCACCCAGAAAGCTGCTCCTGTTACTCAAACAAATCAAATTAAAGTAAGAAATATTTTCTTGAATCAAAATCTCATTTAAGAAATTGAAAACTTTCCCACCAAAGTATTTAATCCATGAAAACATTTTTTTGTCCAAATACATGCAAAGTCCGTCTAAAATTAGATGTCACCTGAGATTTGTGATAGCGTAAAATTCCTTTGCAAAACACTTTTATTGTTGTTATTCGCGGGCATTTGCAGGTGGCATCTAATTCAAGACGTCTATAATTGTAGGTGTTTGCTCATTAATTGCTCAGCTTGTTAATCATCATGTACAAGCAATTTTATTCACAATTTGATCATGTGTTCAAAGACCTTTTTCAAGTACTTCACATCCAAGAAATATTTGTAACCTCTAATTTACCTATATTTTCAGTGCTCATAAAAATGCAAGAAAACTAACGAAAATGCTTCAATCTCTTGTCCATTAAGAAGGATTCAATTCATTCTAATCCATTCTGTACTCCTTGTGCTATGAATTTCGAAAATGGCAACTATTTTCTGGCTCACCAATTAAATTGTAGGTTTTACTATTTTGTTTTTTCTTTTATCAGCAAATCAAGCAAGCAGTCTCGCAAGTGGTTGAACAAGTTGTTCCAAAGGAGCCTCCACCAGAATTTGAATTCACGGCTGACCCACCTTCCATCTCAGCCATTGATCTGTAAGTTTCAATCTCCATGTTACTATGCTCAAAAGATCCATTTGAGTTTCATTTGAAATGATAAGAGTGTTGAATTAAGTTACCTGTTTTGACCTTTTGTAGCAATTTTTCTTTGGACACATCAAGTGGTGCATGACTGGCAGGAGCGTACTACAGTACAGGGCGTGCGCACATTAACATAACGAAAATTCTTTGCATTAAGATAAGAATTCTCGAGCCATATGAAAGACTGTAAATTTTCTAACAAAAATCCTTAGGCAGGAAATCCATGATAATGTGTGCAAGGCCTGTACTGTATGAAGAATTGGAGAACCATTGTTGGTAGCAAGTAACAAGAAAATAAATAGGCCCCAAAAATGCCCAAATGGTAAATATTTTAAGGGCGAAGTTTGTTTGAAGTTGCTTGTGGTTTTTTTTAGTGCAATAGAGGATTCTGGCTACAGATGGCAGCAAGGAACTTTTTACCAGGATGCATTGGGTTCCAATTACGAATCTTTGATAATTTTACAGGAATTCTATTTAAAGAACGCAATGCATTTTGGTAAAAAGTTCCTCTCCACCATCTTTAGTGTAGTTTGTCCATTCAATTTTCTCAAAGACTTAGAGTAAATCTTTTTTTCAGGGATATTGTCAAGTTAACAGCACAATTTGTGGCAAAGAATGGCAGGACATTTCTGACTAATTTGATCAACAGGGAACAAGTAAGATTTGAATTGATTTTTACATAAATGGGTATCATGGCGTTCTCTGGAATAATTTGCACAAGATATTATAAATTGTGGAATCCTTGGCATGGACTAGATTTTGATGTAGACCATTCAGTTTAATGAAAATACCGAGTGAGCCAGAAAAAAGTTCCCACTTTCGAAAATTCGTAGCACCTCAAGTACTTCATGGATTTCAATGATTCAAATATTCTAGTTAAAAGCCAAAAGATTGAAGTATTTTTGTGATTTTTCTCATCTTGCAAGGACTGCAAATGTAGGTAGATTTAACTTTACAAAGATTTCTTGGTTGCAAAATGACTGAAAAGGGCCTAAAACACTTGATCAAATCGTCAGGACTCTCTCACACAGAACAATACACATGGGTGTTTCTTATCTCTCAAGTGTTATAAGACATACATTGTCAAATATATACTAAAGATTTTTAATCCCATGGCAATGATTGTGCAGACGATATCTCTCACCCATAGCAAATTGCATTTTCTTTGCTGTTCTGAGCGAGGAGTCCTTTTTGATTTGATCAAGTATTTTGGCCTTTTTCAATCATTTTGCAGCCACAAAGTTTTTGTAAACTTGAATTTAACCATTTCTCCAGTGCTCGTAGGAAGGCAAGAAAAATCACAAAAATACTTCGATCTTTTGGCTGTCAAGCAAATATAGATTCATTCCAATCTATCCAGTACTTTTGATGCTATGAATTTTCAAAAGTGGGAACTTTTTTCTGGCTCATCCGGTATAATGAGAGCAATATGTCTTAGTTTTTTTTCGCTTCTTAGCCGTAAAGATCCTGTTCAGTGTGTTATAAAGAATATTCTTTTATACATTCTGCTAAAAATTTACCACATATTTTACTGAATTACTCTACTTACAAGCTACAGTAATCTAATCTACTACTAGACTAGGACAAGACCCCAGGGAGCAACAACTATGTCTACCCACGTGGCCATATATATATTTTAAGTTACTGTGAGAGACATGTTAAGAAAGTAACAAAGATCAATCAAATTTATTTTGAAGATAATTCTAAAAGTTGAGTTTCTTTTCTCTCCACAGCGAAATTACCAGTTTGACTTTCTGAGACCACAGCACAGTTTATTTCAATATTTCACCAAACTCGTAGAACAATATACCAAGGTAGGTGCCTCTGTTTGATAAACTAATATTGGGTCTTCGTTTTGTAAATCTTAAGTCTTCGGTTTGTAGTTCTTATGCCTTGGGTCTTTGGTAGTTCTTGCTTGTGTTGCTCTTTTCGCTTGTAGCTCTTGCCTGTGCTGCGCTTTTCGCTTGCTCCGGTATCACGCCTTATAGCTCTCCTATCTTCAGCCAATCGTCTCTGTAAAACCTACGAGTTGGCTTTGCGAACAACATTTTTTGTGTGATAGAAGTATTGGGACATCTGTAAATGTGAGCAATGTACTTAAAATGTCGTGAGAATATGAAGTTTCGAATTGGCATTGTTTTCAGAATTTTCTCTACTTCTCGTCTTCTGTAGCTTCTGAAGCTGCAGTCTTCGTCTTCAACCTCCTCTCGTGATTGTCCTCGAGCCCATCCTCCTTTTATCATATTGTGAAGTAATCGGTACCAACATGCTTTGAGTTTTCTCATCTGATTTTCATTAGGGAGGGCTGCTTGTGTGGCATACGCAAGTCATTTGTAGGTCTTAGGTCTTGCATTTCAGTTTGTAGACAGCCAACAACTGGTTTGATATGCATAGGCGTAGGAGACAGGGGGGCTGGGGGGGGCTGCAGCCCTCCCAACGTCGAAAATTTGTGCAAAAATCAGCTATAATCGGGCAGAAATCCGCGTTAAGTCGGGCAAAATTTTCTTCAACAATGGATTTTTTATCGGGCAGCCCCCTCCCCAAATTTTATCTCCCCCTACGCCGATGTTAATATGTGTACCCTTCGTTTATTTTACGCAAGGCAAAATACAGTTGTATATTCCTTAAAATGTGTCAGTGAGATACACATCCATTTTCCTCAAAGAAATGCAAAGAATTCGAATCAGTGTATTGTTCGAAAAGCTCTGTTATTCCAGTTATTCGAGTCAATCTTTGCTGGATGGCTCTGGCTCCCATTGGTATGAAACTTGGATAAATGATACTTTGTTGTTGCCAGTGATTGAGCATCATTGCATATTGTGGATATTGTCCTTGTTATTTTCTTAATTTTATCTCATGCCATTTACGTTTCTTCTTCTAGGTCCTTCTGCCACCTTCCGATTTAAACAAAAAATTGAAAGAAAGCATAGAAGTGCCTTTCAAGGTATGTGCAAGAATGCCAATGTCTTTGATTAATTTTCACATCTTCGTATTTCCAAATTTCAACAGAAAGAGATTAATGACGCTTGAAACGTATCCTTAAATATCGAAGTTATTCTGGTTGAAAGACTAATTTATGCCGCTTTGATATAATTTATTTCTCTAGGCCAAGCTTTAATGTATGTGACGTCATAAACATTGGAAACTATTTGATTTGAAACTGTTTTGCATATATTAATGTAGGAAGTATTTGCTTTTTTCAAGCCAAAGATAGATAAAATCAAGCCTATGATTTGTAAGAATTTCTCAGGTTCCGAGAAAAGAAGTGTTTTTCACGTTTAAGAAAGTTTACTGCCTATACTTTGGCAAGAACTGACGTGGAAAAGAATGCACTAGGACGATACTATGTTAATGTTATTACTAAAGATTGCTTGTATATTCTTTTCCTTCGTATTGAATGTCAAGAAGTCTCGTTTGTAATGCTTAGGTTATGGAAACTGTGCAGCATCGTGTTGAATGGGCAAAATATCAAGANATTACCTTTCTTCTTCTAGGTCCTTCTGCCTCCTTCGGATTTAAACAAAAAATTGAAAGAAAGCATAGAAGTGCCTTTCAAGGTATGTGCAAGAATGCCAATGTCTTTGATTAATTTTCACATCTTCGTATTTCCAAATTTCAACAGAAAGAGATTAATGACGCTTGAAACGTATCCTTAAATATCGAAGTTATTCTGGTTGAAAGACTAATTTATGCCGCTTTGATATAATTTATTTCTCTAGGCCAAGCTTTAATGTATGTGACGTCATAAACATTGGAAACTATTTGATTTGAAACTGTTTTGCATATATTAATGTCGGAAGTATTTGCTTTTTTCAAGCCAAAGATGGATAAAATCAAGCCTATGATTTGTAAGAATTTCTCAGGTTCCGAGAAAAGAAGTGTTTTTCACGTTTAAGAAAGTTTACTGCCTATACTTTGGCAGGAACTGACGTGGAAAAGAATGCACTAGGACGATACTATGTTAATATTATCACTAAAGGTTGCTTGTATATTCTTTTCCTTCATGTTGAATGTCAAGAAGTCTCATTTGTTATGCTTAGGTTATGGAAACTGTGCAGCATCGTGTTGAATGGGCAAAATATCAAGAAAGGGAAAGGAAGAAGGAAGAAGAAGAGAGAGAAAGAGAAAGAGGTAAATGTTTGATTCATTCTTTTTAAGTGTTTAATTTCATGTTTGTTTCGGATGATTGGGTTCTTTTTCGATTGTCAGCTGTTTTTATGGTTGAATACTTTTGCTTGAGTTTGATAGTATTTTATGCGAAAAGTAATTAAATGATTTTTCGTAAAAAATTTGAAAATAGCCTTAAATAACGGACTCAGTGCGACGAAACGCAGGTTGCTCTTCATTGCAGTTACTGGTGAGTTACTAACTTATTTCTTTCCTTTCAAGTTTTAAGATTAACTCGTTTTTCTCTTGCAGGATTCAACGGTTTCCTCTCTAGTTACAGGTCTATTTCGCTTGTTGTTCTTATAACGAAAAGTCCTGTTAATTATACATTTTATATGTTTTTCCCAATTGAATACCTTACCCCCCCCCCCTTTCCAAATTAACACCACTCTCGAATATACGCGCTTCCAAGCAAGTTTACGTGAATAATTTCAAAAAGTGTGTACCACCGTTCGAGTTTCTAAAAATCTTGCTCTTTAGGATTTCAAGACTGTTGTAGGATCTTTAGAGATTACATTCTTATAAGCTCAAAGGACGCTCGATCAAGGAAATACGGCATGTGTAATGCAAAGTTGTGGAAACCCTGACTTATGACATTTGGTCTTACTTTGTGTTTTAGTTGCTTTCGCTCAAGTTGACTGGCATGATTTTGTGGTTGTTGAAACAGTTAACTTTCGAGAAGATGAAATAGGTAAGTAATAAGTAAATTATGCATTATGTTAGTTTTTTCTTCCATTTCTGTCCTTCTCGTGAGATATTTTAAGGTCTTCGAAACCCTTTGAGATAAATCCTTGCTTCCTAGCAAGAATCTTCCAGAAGTCTAGAAGAAATGCAACCGGCAGGATGCCTTCTCCATAAATCAGTTCAGCTCTGTGATTTGTTTTGCAATGGTTATTGCCACTAATGTAACTCTTTCTATGTAGTAAACGGGGATGAATGCCAGAAAACGTTATTGTGATGTTTATGGAGCGCCGTTTGCACAAAAATGACATAAACATTAGTTTATGTGCACAAAAATGGACATAAACTATGTTTATGTAACATAAACTATGTTTATGTTCACCTTTTTCTCGTTACTACTGATGAAGGGTTAAGCCCGAAACGTTTAGTCTTCTAAGCTCTAGGCTATTTATTCATTTTAAGATATTTTGTGTATTTATTGATTATTGTAGCCGCACGTGCAAACAAACAATTTTTATTTATGTAACATAAACTATGTTTATGTAACATAGACTATGTTTATGTAACATAAACTGTGTTTATGTAACATAAACTGTGTTTATGTCATTTTTGTGCAAAGAGCGTTCCATAGCTGTTGAAAAATTGTATTTATTTGGTCCAAATTGTTGTGACTGTTTCTTGTAAACACTTTTATTTCTACGTTGCGCAGTTAAAAGATCAGCTTTGTTATAAATTCTGTAAAAAAGTATTCTAAAAGTCCTCCCTTTCAGACATTATATATTGCGATTTTAAAAACGAAATTCAATCTGTTTCCTCTTTAGCGTAGAATAATCTGATATTTTGATATTTCCATATTTCGTCCCAGCGAATCTTCCACCTCCCGTTACTTTGGAGCAACTCGGAGCAAGAATCCTGGCCCAGGAAAGGTTCGAGCGCATGCAGGTATGAGTTTAACATATCACAGAGTCTTTAATGATGTTCAAACATTCGAAATATCTATCTTCAAATAATTTATTTGCAGAACATTTTCGTTAGGATTTTGATTTTGCATTTAATTCATACAGAACAAATACTGACATGTGATGAATTTGATCTTGCCGCCATTTTGGAGCTTTAGTTCAGTATCACGCTATGTTAGAGACAAACTGTCACCACCCTGACGTAAACCGATATGCATTAGATCCATATGAAACCGTTAGCATCGTTTTCTGTACAAATAAGAAGGCCAGCTGGT
Organism: Aurelia aurita complex sp. Pacific; assembly: GCA_004194395.1. Taxonomy (NCBI): domain Eukaryota; kingdom Metazoa; phylum Cnidaria; class Scyphozoa; order Semaeostomeae; family Ulmaridae; genus Aurelia; species Aurelia aurita complex sp. Pacific. Next base: position 38,627 of record REGL01000002.1, on the reverse strand, counting down.
CGCACAGACTAAGTAGTCAGAGGTCAACACAATGGATATCTCTATGAATCTGTGCATTTGGAATAAAGGAGGACTGCTCTTTGCCACTTTATACGGTCGTAGAAAGTCAGTATGATCAACAATCATTCAATTCTCCTATTCTTTGTATTGTCATTATCACCCAATCAAATGCATGACAGACTGCCTTTAAACAAAGGAGGGCTGCTCCTTGCCACTTCATACGGTCGTAGAAAGTCAATAGGATCAGCAGCCATTCAATTCTCCTATTATATGCATTGTACTTATCACCCAATCAGATGCCTGACAGACTGCCTTCAAACAAAGGAGGGCTGCTCCTTGCCACTTCATACGGTCGTAGAAAGTCATTAGGATCAGCAGACATTCAATTCTCCTATTATATGCATTGTACTTATCACCCAATCAGATGCCTGACAGACTGCCTTTAAACAAAGGAGGGCTGCTCCTTGCCACTTCATACGGTCGTAGAAAGTCATTAGGATCAGCAGACATTCAATTCTCCTATTATATGCATTGTACTTATCACCCAATCAGATGCCTGACAGACTGCCTTTAAACAAAGGAGGGCTGCTCCTTGCCACTTCATACGGTCGTAGAAAGTCAATAGGATCAGCAACCATTCAATTCTCCTATTATTTGCATTGTACTTATCACCCAATCAGATGCCTGACAGACTGCCTTCAAACAAAGGAGGGCTGCTCCTTGCCACTTTATACGGTCGTAGAAAGTCATTAGGATCAGCAGCCATTCAATTCTCCTATTATTTGTATTGTCATTATCACCGAATCAGATGCCTGACAAACTGCCTTTACGTTACAAAAGAACTGTTCCAAGCTCAGTTATTTCAAAGCTTGGAATCTCCCTTGAATAGAAGAGCAATTTAAATTACGTTGATGTCGTTTTTAATGTAGTTACATGGAAAACTCGCTTTAGAAAAGCAAAGCGGCCTCCCCTGATTGACAGAGGTACCATGTTAAAAGAATTCAAAATGACTGAATGACAGACATGTGAATCGTGCTTGTTTTCTTTTTTATTCATATAAAATATTAAAATACATCAATAGGTTCTACCATACTATCTAATTACTATACAATAATACAGGGACTATACCATGAGGAGCGAAAGACAATGACTACCCCATGGCCAATACATAAAGATGCACAATGTTAAACAAAAATACAAGGGAAGTTAACTAAGCTAAAATAAATATTGGCTACGAATACACAATGAAACTGAAAAGAAAGTAGGTGCTTATCTATGGCACTTTGCAGCAATGGAACATTTAAAAGCGTTCTATAGCATGAATGAATTTGAGGGTTGCCTCGAGTAGCTTTTTATTGTTGTCGATGGTTAAACTTTTGTCTCCATACAGAATGAATTTGAGTAAAACTTCATTTGAAAGAGAGGAAAAACCATGAGGTAGCAATATTGCATTTACATTTATTGAGATTAACTCGTGCTTGTTTACCCTATTAATTCCAGGAAACTGGTGAAATCAATGCGGAAGAAATGGAGATGGAAGTCGAGGAAGAAGAGGAAGAAGAGGAAGTAAACGAGGAAGAAGAAATCAATTTCGAAAAACTCAAGGTAGATTTATTAGACCTACAATCTGTTACAATATTGTTGGAACCCTCGAATCTGTGAAATTTTCCCGAAATACTTGTCCATTCCTTTAGGTCAGTCAGAGCAACCCCAGGAAATTGAATAACGTCCCCCAATGATAATTCCCGTAGCCTCATTTGCGACTGCGAAGCGTTCATTTGCACATCATAGATTACCATCAGATTTCTTTCATTCCCTTTGCATGCTGCAGTCGCAGATTTGCGACCAGACTAATTCTCCTTCGCATGCTGCAGTCGCAGAATTGCGACTTACGATCGTAATATCTTTTTCTTGTATTTTCATCTCTTCATCGAGTGAATCTGGGCAAAAACTGGACTAAG
>REGL01000001.1:1255073-1265442 GCA_004194395.1 Aurelia aurita complex sp. Pacific | reverse complement strand
AATTACGAAAAGCTACATATAAACGATGTTTATTTAGACTGATTACATTTCGTCGTAAATTTCGCTCGTTTTTATTTTAACTTTAACCTTTTCGCTGTTTGAGCGAGCAGTTACATTCAATAGCTCTGGTTTGGCAGTGGAGGCAAATTTGAACTTTCAATATTAATATTTCCACAATCAAAGTCACCGGTATGAACAAACAAGGTATCTATGTTCAAGTTATCTATCGAGGAACGTTATAAAAATGATTGACTATTGATTAAAGCTAAATTCTCGTCACTAGGCCCACCAACTCTGTTTACTTTTCGAGATACCTGATAAGTTATAGCGGTAAGCAGAAGTTTTACCAGTCTAAAATTTAGCAATTTGATAGAGTCACAACCTCATAATTGGTTGAAACATAAAGGCGCTGTAATTCTGAAGATGATCAAGATCTAAAAAACTCCCGCCAGGTGAGTAAATAAAATTCCAGTTTGAAAAGCCACTACTCACTCGATATGAAGAAGATAATATTGGCAAATATATGATTTAATGATGGACATGTGCACATCCACTTTAGAATTTACGGAACTGTGTTCGGCCATGCTGTTCTGAAATAATACGCGATTTTCTGGAGAAAGTCCTTCAGGAAACCTGAAACGGGCCTGAAATCGCGACCTCTTCTTAAAACAGACCTAAAATCGAAACTTCCAAAGATCTAAACAGTATTCATGTATTTCCGTTCTCATCCGTCCTTTCCTTTTCTAAAAGAGCTCTCCGCCTCTTCGAGAATATTATACACTATATGAAAGTACCATAATATTGTTACTAATCTCGGGGGGCACTTAGTATATATTACTGACGGGTTGCCACTCCTTCACAGTATCGTTTTCACCTATTTTTTCTAACGCCGGGTATCAAGATAAGACAATCTTTTCTACAGCCGGTGGTCAGAAGGGGTATTTTGTTGGAGCGAGTTGTTATTTCATCGTTATCTATTGTATGTTTTACGTTTTGTAGCATAGTTTTCGCCGATTTATTCTAAAGCCGACTATCATTTGGGGGGAAATTTTCTAAAGCCGGGTAAAAAATCATTTCTTGCAGTGCACACCCCCCCGTACAAATGAAAGCCAAGTACCTCCCCCCCCCAATTACTCATACCTTTAGGTGGCTTAATCGGGGGTTCCATCTTCGTCTTTGTTGTTGTTGTCGTTAGCTTGGATCCATCTGCAATAAAACAGGATTGAATTGAATGATCCCAACAAATATCATGTGACCTTGAATGATGAATATGTCATCTTGAGGAAAATGAAATGTATCGCTTGTTAATCTATGTGAGCAGATTACTTACCCCCTTTTCATTCATTTCGAAGTGAAGAAATTTTCATCAATCCAGTTTTACCTACATTTCCAATACTCAGAAAAATAGAACAAAGATTACAAAAATACTTCAGCTTCTCATTTCAACCTAACTTTGATTGATTCCAATCCCTAAAGTATGACAAATTTTCAAAGATAAGAGGTTCTTTTTTGGTCCCCCAATAGCCTGAAAGTCACAAAGCAATTTCTTTGTCGAAAAGATCTGAAATTTTCTCGTTCTCGCAATTTTCACAAGTAAGGACAAGTTATACACTCAGCTATGGTTATGGTTATGGTTATGGTTATGTTTATGGTTATGATGAGGATGATGATGATGATGATGATGATGATCATGATGTTGATGATGACAATGAAGATGATGAAAATGATGACGATTATGATGATGGCAATAATGATGACACTGATTATGGTGATGATTATGACGATGATGATGATGATGATGTAACAACAAATATGGTGATGATGACAATGATTATGACGATAATCATGATGATGATGATGATGACAATGATGGTGATGGTGATGATGATGATGATGATGATGATGATGATGATGATGATGATGATGATAATGATGATGATGATGATGATGATGACAATGATGACAATTATGATGACAATGATTATGACGATGATTATGACGATAATCATGATGATGATGCTGATGACAATGATGACGATGATGATGATGATGATGACAATGATGACAATTATGATGATGAAAATAATGATGACAATGATTATGACAATGATTATGACGATGATTATGATGACAATTAGTATGATGATGATGATGATGATGACAATGATGATTATGATGATGATGATGACAATAATGATGATGATTATTATGATTATGACAATGATGATAATGATAGCAGTGATGGTGATGACGATGATGGTACAATTCAAAAGGTGGCATGAAATATACAAAATGAAAATTTATAGCAACATCACTGTAACTTACCAATTGCATCTTGAACATGAGCAGATGTTTTCTTGTCTGAAAACGAAATATAAGAATATCAAGAGTAAGAAAAAGCTGTAAATAATGATGCATTACTTAATAATGAACTTTATAATGATGAATTACTTACTAATAATAATAACTGCATGCACTCATACATTTAGCAAATTTCTCAAACAATTCTTAGGCAGGAAAACAACGTTAGCGTGTGAAAGGTCTGTATGACATGTATTTCTTGAAAAGAATGGTCATTTCTCACCATCTTCCCCTGACACTTGAACTGGGTTCTTTAAAGTACATCCATCAGCAGTTGGTTCTGAAAACATACAGAACAAGTACTTCTTCAGTAGGTATATAGTAAATCCAGGAAGGGGGGGGGGGGTACTTCATTGTGATAATGGTACCATAGTTAGACCTGCATCTGGAATTTGATAAAACTACCCATTTGTGACTCATGACTCATTGTCGTTCCCTGATCTTTGACGACGTTAACACTTTAGTTCAACTAGGAACATGAACAAAGAAGAGAGAGAGATAGACCCACGAAGAAACGTTTCTATCGCAAAATAAAACTCATAAGACGAAGACTGTGTGAAGCACCTAGACAAAAGTCCATGGGATAACCAAATTAAATTGTTAATTGGATGGCAGACCTTAAGTTATCTGTATGAAAATCGCATGTTGATTGTCATGAGTGACTGTTTCAATGAAACGTCAGATAAACGACTACATGAAATGATAGTGGAACATAGCAAACGTTCCAATAATAACCTGACATTGCCAAGACCAAGAACAGAAATAGTGAGAATGACAGGTGAAATTCAGAGGTACTGTACAATTCTGTGGAATAGTTTAAGCAATGAAGACAGGGACATAAAGAGTAAAAATGCATTGAAAGAAAAGATGAAGAAATTGAAAGAGAAAATAAACAATATAACTTTTGGAAATGGAAAAATGAGAACACGGTTTAGAAATACTGATAATGTGAGAGTTTCCTTTTATTATTATTCTTATCTATAAATATGTTTTAAATAGTTTGGATTTTATTTTCCTTGCAAATTGTAATAACTGCTTTTATTTTCAACATATACAGTAAGTATTTAAGGTATTAGATAGCAGGTCCACATCTGCAGTATTGCAGCCATAAATAATCTGCTTTAACAAAAATATATGATTTGATGATATGATATGAATATGCACCAAATGGTGTCCTTCCTAAAAAAAAAGCAATCAACAAACCTTCCAATTTTTGAATTTCACAAACAACATCTCGTCTTGGCATTTTGCCAAGAGCTTTCTTCAAATTTGCAACATTAGCATTGGACCCTTCACTTTTCATGTATTCCTTCAACATTGCTGCACATTTTTCTTTTACATTTCTTTTGTCGGCATCAATTTGGTCGATTACATGATCAGCTAAACTCAAGTGTCTGCCTAAACGTCTCCAATCAGCAGCTACCATTTCCTCCACTAGCAGCAATATTTGTTGGGGTATCTGCGTTGTTACCTTTAGTTTCAACTTTGGAGCAGAAGCTCCTGAAATAAAACAACAACATATTTATGAATTAGTAAAATTGATACAAGCTTAATTCACGAGTGTGGCAAGGTGTTAAATTAAAGTGGCAGGGTATTGACAAGAGGGGGGTACATACCCAGTGGGGGTACTCAATTATATTTAGGATAGGGGTGCTCAGGCTGAGGTACAACGCATCAACCCAAAATAATAATTTCTACCATGAAAACAGACCCAAAAAAATAATTTTTTCTATCTTTTTCCTAATCTTTTTCTTTTTTTTCACATTTGAGGCCCAAAAAAGTAAGCCAGAATTTCAGGAACCAAAAAAATAAACTGTACAAGTGATTGACCCAAAAAATAATCCTTGCCCATATATTAGACCCAAAAAGTAACCTGAGCACCCCTATCCTGAAAAAACCAGAGTACCCCCCCCCCTGGGGGCACATAACATGGTGAGGGCACATAACATGGTTATGTGCCACCCATATCTTTGGCCCGAAATTCTGTATGCAATGGTCATTTTTCAGCAAATGTCTTACATGGGTTCAGTTTGGCTAACATTGGCAAAAAGCCGTTAAAAATGGGTAATTTTCCACAAAACTTCATCATAAAAGTAGGTACAAACTAAGGCAAATTTTGGCAATTAGAAGAGGGTAGATTCTGAAAGCTGGGTGGCAGACCAACATCCAATCCTGGGTCTTGTACCCCCCCCCTCCCAGGGGTATTGAATCGAGGGGCTCTGAGAGAAATATTTGAATTATAGGGAAAACCTTTAAAGAATCATCCTTTCACTTTGGCTTAGACTACCTCTTCAGAACTAATTGTTTGGCATTGTTAAAATAGAAATGCTGACAATTTTAGTATCATTTTGCTGTAAATCAGCAAAATTTTGCGGACACACAAAGCATCTCTCAATCATACAGTTTGCTATTGCTAAAATGGTTAATCATGTGATTTCATTCCAGCATTTCCTGAAAAGTTTTACCCTACCATCTCATACCGAAATATTTTTCCTTGAGAGAATTCCAAAGAGGGGGCAGATACCACATCCCAATTGGTAGTCAAGCCATTAACCTTGTTGGTATTGTAATGTTAAAATTTGAGCTCCTTAATCATAATGACAGCAATCAACATTTTGAACTCACCAACTACATAATTATATGGTATTTTGCAAGATATGGTATAAATACTAAAGGGTATTGATACCATAGCATTATTCCAATCGACTAGACTTTGATGAGAGAAGTGACATATCTTCTATGAGCACACCTGTCTAAATTTCATGAAGACTAAGAAATGATTTGTATGGTTTGGTACAGGCCTTGGACAATGCGTTGACATGGTCATTTCCTGCCTAAGAATTCTAACAGTAAAAACATTATAGCTTCTTAAGATTATCGTATCCCTTCATTCACACTCAGATAAGGATTCTTGAGTCATGTAAATACAACTTTTTTGAAACAAAGAATTCTTAAAAAATTAAAAACATTCTCAAGGATTCTGGAGAATTCTAGGCAGAAAACAGTTTTCATGTGCACAAGGCAGGCCTGGGTATGTTGCTGAGCAGTATATTCCAGTATTCAAGACCCCATCTATCATATCAAAGGACACTAACCTGTTTCTTCAACACCATTTAACTTGTTGCACAGGTCATTTCTTCCAATTGCTCGAAGCAATTCAGAAATAAAAGCTATTCCACCATCACCAGTGTCATCTATTTCCCCAATTTTCTGAAACAACTTCAAAACTTTGTCAATCTTTTCCAATTCTCCAGCAGCTATGTGATTATTGCATAAGAATTTCATATCATCAAACTCATCCTGTAGAACATGCTTACTTATTTCAAACAATTTCCTTGTGTTCGGATTCAATTTGATTCTTGGTGTTGAGTTGGCCATTTTCCCCAGCTTTTCTGCCCTGCCTGAAATCAACACAAAAGATATCAAATATCTCAGACAAGATTTAAGTAAGGCACAACAGGAGTTGCCTTGTCCTGGTTGGAACAAAATGAAATGATTGCCAACCTTGACAAATTCCATGCTATATTGCTCAGAAAAACTGGGCAAATACAGCGGAGAACAAATTAACACTAATGGCAAAAAATAAAATCTGAGGAGACTCTGAAACGTTCAGGTGTTACTTTGGATTATAAACTTGATTTCAACCCAAATGTTTTGAATCTTTACAAAAAAGCTGCAGCACAATTAAATGTTCTTAAAAGATTAAAGTCATTCATTGGCTTTAAGGAGAAAAAGATTCTTGTTCAAAGCTTGTATATTCTAATTTCGATTACTTGATATCCTAATTTTGATTAGTTGTCCCTTGGTCTGGTATTTTTCATCTTCCAAATTACTACAGAAAATTGAAAAGCTACAAGAACACACTCTAAGAACACACTGTAATGACCATACCAGTTCGCATAACAATTTGCTTTCGAATTCAGATAAATGCACAATGCTCATTGCTAACCAAAGAGTCCTCTGCATTGAAATATTCAAAACAGTGAACCGGTTAAATAAACCGTTCATGCAGAACATTTTTTAATCCAAATAAGGCCATATAAAATAAATTAATAGATTCTCATCACCGCCCACGTGGAAAATTAATTCTGCATCAAAATTTTTTATATTTTATTTCTAAAATATAAAAGTCCTGCCCGCTCGTCATTTGCAATGTTTGTGATGTTTTTATATTTTATATAACGTCAAAACATATAGTTTTATTGTTTTTTATTTATTTGCAATGATTTGCTCCTTATGATACACACTTTTATCGAACGAAAGTTAGAATTTACCATAAAACTATAAAAAATGTCAATCTGAAACAACCTTTTCACTGAATTGGCACAGTTTTGATCAATTACAAACTTGTTATGGTTCAAGAACATTCAGACGGGAGGCTGATCTACAAATCCAAATCCAAAATGCACCGCTACAATTTAAATGGGGGTCCACGCTACAATTTAAATGGGCGTCGCAAAATGTATTAATTTAGGAGCATGACATGGACAAGCACTGAACCAAGACAGGTCGCTTGAGTTTGGGCCAAATTTCACAGCAATTTCATTGGGTTCCTGTGGGAGGGCTGTGGGAAATTTGCAAGAAATCACTTGACAAGAAATCACTTTAATTTTGAAAAAGTAGAAATTTCGTTGAAGAAACTGTGAGAAATTCCTTTTAGATTGTTGTTTGTAAACAGCTCCTACAAACATCGATAATCTTAAGTTGTTTGTCGCTGCTCCTTGTTCTTCTACGGACGGCCCACAGGGTAGAATTTATTTGTGCCAAAGACTATGAAAACAAAGATTTCAACGGAATAATTAGCCTGCGTACAGAAGACTATACCTTTTCCTTAGTTAGGTATTGTCTGCACGCAGGCTACGGAATAATGTGCTTCCCTCGCTGATTTGGCTAGATTTGCCATAAATGTTTATATATAAATTATAAAATATAAACCTCCCGCCTCGCGAGAGTTTCCAAAAATTTGTGATGAGAATCTATTAATTTATTTTATGTGGCCTAACTTAGCCCATGTTAACCTGCCTTAAGCTGTCGAGGGCCTTAGCCCAACATTGGGATCCAACAGTCTGATGTCTATAGGGCCACATATTTGGAATTGCCTTCCAAACGAGCTGAAAGCAGCAGAAAATTTGAAAAAAAGTTTTAAGAATCTAATAAAACAATGGGAAGGACCTTCCTGCAGCAAATGTAGCACTCCCTGGTTCTCCACGGAGGATGTCTGTCTGAACATCATGTCAAGAACCTTACCTGTCAAATTTAATGTTTAATAAAATCATCCTTATAATAGATAGAATAATAGGCTATCAAAACTACTTTCGCAATTAGAAAATTACAAGGTACTTTTAAAAGATAAAACTACAATAAAAGAGGAGAAATAAATTTACTACTATTATTGGTTAAAAAAAATTGTGCTGTTGTAGATAGGCACCCAAAGTCGACGCAAGTTATTATTGTTCTATTATCATTTTAGGCCCAAAATTATATATCATTCTTATCGTCGTGATTGATAATTTCACTTTTTGCATCTATTTGCAAATCCAGGCAAGAAGTTCTATGTCTTCTTATCGTACAGAAAGAGTGAAAGCAGGTATACGTACCTTTAAGGAACCTCTTTAGTATGAATTAGCCATGAATAAGGTATCGAAATCTACAGTTCATCAATGCGATAGCGATACTTCAGAATTCCTCATTTTCCAAATTCGCAGAAAAGGGAACTACAACAGCCTCGTATTGAGCCAGCTTTCTCAGGCTGAAATTGAGGCTTATACCATAGTCACAGGATCCTCTGTGACTATGCTTATACATCATCATCATGCCACTGCGCCGAAGGGAGCGCCGATGTGTCCTGTGCGTAGGCAGAACCGTCTAGAGGGGGGATAGCCACAGCCAGGGTAGTTACCAGGGGGCCCGCAAGAAATATGGTATGTATTTTGCAGTTTTCTTTCAGGAACGTTTTCAGAAATCTAAAAGCAGCGTCTTACCAGTGCATAGGAGGGCGTGGCCCAAGGATAAAAGGGGCTCCGTCGCCAAACTGTAAATAAATTTCATAACACCACACGTGGCTATTGTTCTCCATTGTTCTCTGCAGTTTGTTTGGTGGCTTCACCCAAGCCACCAAAACATGCTCGTTAAAAATCCACTTATATCCGAGCAATCGTAAGAGATATGAATGTTTGGATTTTTCCTCTGTGAAGTACAAACATCCATCTTCAAAATGATGCTTTCATTTTCGAAAAACAGGTAAAGTCGCGTGTGCTATAGTCCATCAAAAAACTTCAAAATCACCGTTTCGACCGAAATTTGGAGAAAGAGCCCCTTCAAATATGCTTCAAATTACCACTTTTCAAACGGTTCAAGTTCTTTTTGCTCCACCCAGTATGTTCTCTGAGATTACATCTGAGACTTAACTGAGAATTACGGGAAGTCAAAGAGTATGAAACCCTCGTTTCGACCCCAATTAGTTGTCAGCAAATAGTTGTCGAAAACTAAACAGTATTCTGTGGAGGCCTTCAACCTGTTTTAAAGCTCAAAAATTGCGCGTAGAGTTGCAGTTCCAGTGGTATGATACACAGGGTAACACAGCCTCTTGGCATGACCGCAGTTTCAATCAAAGTAAATGCAACCATAGTCAAGAAAATTAATGAAAACTGCACTTATTTTTTCGATGGCTTAAGAGAAAGATAAAGTTTTCCATCAATTCGTTGCCTTTCGGGTCCAATTCTCTTTAAAATAGCAGCAATCGTACTAACAGTTTGTTCTTTAGTTAGGCCTGTTTTCTTTGTTTTGAATTTCTTCACCAAGTCTGTCGTCGTCATTGGTTTATGAGCAAGATATCTGCGAATTGTTGTCTCTGTTATTGCTAAAGGCTCTTTGCTATTGGATAAAGAAGCTTCCGATGGAACCTGCANCTTGGCATGACCGCAGTTTCAATCAAAGTAAATGCAACCATAGTCAAGAAAATTAATGAAAACTGCACTTATTTTTTCGATGGCTTAAGAGAAAGATAAAGTTTTCCATCAATTCGTTGCCTTTCGGGTCCAATTCTCTTTAAAATAGCAGCAATCGTACTAACAGTTTGTTCTTTAGTTAGGCCTGTTTTCTTTGTTTTGAATTTCTTCACCAAGTCTGTCGTCGTCATTGGTTTATGAGCAAGATATCTGCGAATTGTTGTCTCTGTTATTGCTAAAGGCTCTTTGCTATTGGATAAAGAAGCTTCCGATGGAACCTGCAATGATTTCTGCTTCTTGCTTGAATCTTGTGCCTCCTTTCGTTTCTTGGAACTTGATGCAGCACCTGAAACATTAAGGAGAGTAAAAACAATAATGCGAGAAAACCAAAAAAATTCTTTTTGAATTTCGGAACAGAGATTACATTCTATTACATTGCTCTACCGTGTGAGTCAATGAAAACAATCCTCGTTTAAAAGGCCACGGCTCATTGGATATCTAGATGATGATATCGGCAAATATATAATATAATGGTAGACATGTTCATATCTACTTTAAAATTTACCGGACTGAAATTGGCCACTCCGTTCTGAAATTATGAAGGATTTTCTTAAGAAAGCCTCTTCAAGAAACCTTCAAAACGTGCCCAAAATGACGACCGACCGAAGTTTCCTAACAGTTCTGCCTTATACCCCATTCATACTGCCGCGTTAAACTAGCTTAAACTAAACCAGGTACCAGGTTATCAACTGTTGCGTTTGATTGGTCAATCCAACAGATCGAATGCAGTGATTGGTTGATATTTAGCCTGGTTAAAATAAATCTGGTTTAACTGTGTCAGTGTGAATGTGGTGTTACACACAGGCTTAACAGTGATGACTTCCACACGCTTTAGCACTTGCTATCCTTTTGGGAGGATGCATAAGTCTGCCCCCTGATATGACTAACTTCTTCAGGGGGACTCAATTTTTCCAAGGGGACAAAATATATGAATACATGCAAGTGTCATCATTTCAAATAACAGTGAAGCGTGTGGCGATGTATGATAAATAGCAAAAATA
>REGL01000001.1:1233719-1243944 GCA_004194395.1 Aurelia aurita complex sp. Pacific | reverse complement strand
AGAAGTTTAGACATATCCTCCTTCTTTCGATATGTGCTAATATTTGCTCTTGAAAACCATTTCTTTCTGGAATGCACAACGAGCGAGCTAGCGAACTGGGCTTCAGGGAAATTTTTGCGGCTTGCTTTGCTTTCGTATATGACTTGACCAACCGGGCATGGAAATCTCTTTGTCTGCAATCACAATCGCTTTGTATCTAGGCTAGGTGTCAATAAAAAGTAGCAAGTCCTATTGTAACACTATCTGTCCTTGTTGTCAGCGAGTGTATTTGTTTATAATCCATTAAAAATTTTACAAAGCACAATACTAACTGCACTAACTTCAAGCTACTTTACGAACACAACAAAGACGATACCACGGGGACCAAAAGACAATGATACATCGAAAAATAAGGCATACTGGGCGAACCTACAGGGTGTCCCAAATTTGTGCCCCGTTTGCCAGAAGATTGCGACAAAACGGCAAAAGATTCTCGCCAAACTTTTGCATGATGTTGCTCTTCAGATATTCAATTAAAGTTTGCAACCATCCTCGTAAAAATCCGTTGAGAAATGATGGAGCTATGACCTTGAGAAGAACAAATTTGCCTGATGACTGAACCAGTGGTCGGCCATTTTGTCTTACTATTTTGCAGTGATAAGTAGCTTCACGTGAGGTAAGAAATAATTTCTGTGAGGTCAGAAATAGTAGAACTCTCAGAGGATTATCGGAATTTTAACGAAAGCTATGAAATTGGAGGCTGCTGTTTCATTTTCAATCCATGAAGTTAATTATCGCTGCAAAATAGTAAGACAAAATGACCGACCGCTGGTTTCAGTGATCAGGCAAATTTGGTCTCCTGAAGGTCATAGCTCCATCATTTTTCAACGGATTTTTATGGGGATGGTTGCAAGCTTTAATTGAACATCTTAAGAGCACCACCATGCAAAAGTTTTGCGAGAATCTTTTGCCGTTTTTTCGTAATCTTCAAACAAACGGGGCATAATGTTTTTGGGACACCCCGTATGCCAGCAAACACAAACCACAGAAACCACCTAATGTCTCCTTCAATTCCTACTCTGACCATCCCCCCAGGACACCCCCGGGCATTTGCACGAAAAATATTCCCGGCCCCCGGGCATTTGACCGTAGATTTTTCCACGGCCCCCGGGCATTTGAATAGCATTTGACTAGAACAGGAGCTTTTGCTTATAGGCTTATACAGTAACTGGGAATATGGCATTTTCTTATTGCCCGGCCCCCGGGCATTTGACCATCGATTTTTCTCCGGCCCCCGGGCATTTGAGCAAGGAATTTTTGTTGACCCCCGGGCTGCCCGGGGGGGATGGTCAGGATAGGAATTGAACGAGACATAATTGACTTGTATGATTTATGGAGCCTTGAACAAACTATGGAGAACAAGCTTACAAATGACGTTATTTTAACAACAAAACCTAGGTCTGATTTTCGTGAATTTCGACCAAAATTGCGAGTTGTTCTCGTTGCTGTTCTCTCGGCTGAGGTTCTGATTGGTCATCCTTATCGCTAATATCGCTAATCTGCATAGCCTCCAAATCTTTAACACGACGTGAAAAGGTGGGTGTAAAATTCAACGACCTATTTCTTCTGATTGAATAGCTTGGAAGAAACTTTAGAGACTTATCTATAATTCTACCGTTGGACATTTCAGAAGTTTTAAATATTTTTCGAAATTACAGCGTGTGACGTCATGAAATTTCTAATTCATAAACCAGAAGAGTGACAGACTTTTGCTTGATGCAATATTGTAGGCATCCATAAACTATGGTTCTCTTCGAAATTATTTCATGTTGCCGCAAACAGTTTAGAAACTACGACGGTTTTAAGTTTTTTTGACAATTTTTCTTGATTTCTCGAAAAAAAAGAAAAACATTCTAATTCTGAAAATATTGAAGATTTCAGAAAAAACCAACGGAGAATGATAGCGAAATAGCTAAAGTTTCTTTGAAGTCATTTAGTTCAAAATTACAGGTCACTGAATTTTACACCAACCTCTATAAAGATTTGGAACCTATGCTTGGCTAATCTGACGTCCAATATGAGAATGGCTCAATTGTTTATCCGTAAAATTTAATTAAAAGTAGCAATTCGTATTCTAGTTGTATGTTCTCCATGCAAAGGCCAGGGGTAGTCATGATCTTTTGCTCCCCTTGGTATCGTTCTTGCAGTGTTATGGCATATTGTCTTAGGTAATTATCAGACTGGAAAGAGAGTTTGTATTTTGCGCGTGCAAGTTGAGATGGCCTAAGTAAGATATTCGCGGAAACTTTGCAGTTTCTGCAGTTAAGAACCATAGGTTAAAACAATAGATCTTTTGTTTATTGCTAACTGCATGACTGAAAACCACGTAAGTTCCGCGCTATACAAACTTTCTGGGGAAATTAGTTATTGCAAACTCTTTATATTGAATATAAACAAATCTGACTGAAAAGGAATTAAATCTTACCAAATCGTCTCGGAAAGTGCTGCTAACTTTATCTCCAACACGATGCTCTTCATTGTTCTCTTCACTTGCCTGCAGCCTCTTTTGCATCATCAAATTATGATAGTTTATAGTTTTATCTCTTTTCGATAACTCTCTTTCTGCATCGTCTAATGACAATGTTTGGTAGGTGATTTTTGGTTGAAATGTATACCATGCCTGTATTGGGACAGCCTCAAACACACCATCTGGGCATTGTGTAAGGATGTAATATGCTGAATTCTCTAATATTGTCCCCTCTTTCTTCCCTTCGAATCTGTTTAAGATAAAAAAAATTAAAGTACCAGGTGTCCAAAGCAAAAGTACTAAAATTTAAGTAGTTTAAAAAATCACCAAAATTTGAATATCAAACAAAACATAAACTTGATCTCTTTTTAAATGTTCCAAATAAACGTAAAGATGCTTGTTTTTGTTACTTGAAGGGTATTAAATGACAAGCTGAAACACCTCATTCTGGGCCATTCTCTTTAAAAGTGAATCTTTCCCTAGAGCCAATATTTTGATATTGTTTGTTACCCTTCAGGTCTCCAATGACAGCTAGCATTTCTTTGTGCAACGACTGTCTTTCTTTTTTGTAGTAGTTATGTGTAGTTTTGTGTGCTATCCTTTTCTTTCTAGTAGTTAAGTGTAGTGTTAGGTTCGTATTTCCTGTTTTATGTTGCCATTAGGTAGACGTAGTTTTTCGCTCCAAATGGTATTGTTCTAGTAGTAGGGTATAGTATTTTGTAAGTAGTGTAATAAGTAATACGTATTGTAAGTTTTTAAATGGAATGCATAAAAAAGCATTTTTCTCTCACATTTATGGCAAAATTAGAATCTTTAACACACAAAAAAAGAAATTAACATTGTACTAATCATCGGTGCTTTTGCAGTATGCTTTATAACCAGGTAGCCCTAAAAAGGGTTTATTTTCTCAATTTAAAACAAATCACACAATCTGTGGGAAAAACAATTTGAACTTTGATCTACTTGCCTTTAAGGAACATTTTAAGAACGGCCTTGTAATCAAAGTTTGATGATTTTTCAAAAAACAGTACATTTTTTGGGACACCTGGTACAAAATGAAAGGGTTTAACAGGTCAGAGGTCACATCTCTGTGAAGACGTTGACTTTGAACATAACCTTGTGAAGATGTTGAATTTGCTGAGATTAATATCATACCTCAAGAAACGAATGTCAAACCCAAATGTTACACAAAATTTTTGAGGGTATTGGGATGTTCATTCATGTATGTACTGGAAAATATTTGTGGTGTGTGNCTTGCCTTTAAGGAACATTTTAAGAACGGCCTTGTAATCAAAGTTTGATGATTTTTCAAAAAACAGTACATTTTTTGGGACACCTGGTACAAAATGAAAGGGTTTAACAGGTCAGAGGTCACATCTCTGTGAAGACGTTGACTTTGAACATAACCTTGTGAAGATGTTGAATTTGCTGAGATTAATATCATACCTCAAGAAACGAATGTCAAACCCAAATGTTACACAAAATTTTTGAGGGTATTGGGATGTTCATTCATGTATGTACTGGAAAATATTTGTGGTGTGTGATCTCTGCATGGGTTCTTTTTCACAAAATCCCAAACCAACTACCGATACAGAAACTTCGCAACTTTGAATCAATCTTAAAATTAAGTTGTCACAGAAAGTTGACAGGAAAAGGATGGCAATTATTTCATTCTTGATGAGAATGTAATATTCAAAATTTTCTTTGAATCTGGTTTTTTGAATGGTAATCATAGCTTAAAGTGACCATGCAGCACCTCAAAAGATAGCTAAGCCTTTTAACTAAGGTAATACAAAGCATTTGTCATAACATTTGACTTCACATAGCTGGTTATGATCTAGCTTATGAAGTTTTTTTGGGTCATCCAGTACGCTACAGTAAGACAAATAAATATGGCAATATTCAGTGAAATTTGATACCTCTTGTCTTTCTTGCCACACAATTTCAAGGAATATAGCATATCTTCTTTGTTGACTTCTTTCTTGACATGTCCTCTTCGCTTCTTTTTCATTTCTTCTTTCCACTCTTTGCCATATTCACTTCCTGCACCAGTGACAGTCCCTACTGCGGTTTCATCCTCACCTTGTGATAGAGCATGTCTTGATAAATATGCCTATATGAGAGATTCAAGTTGAAGAAATGAAAACTAGGACAGATTCTGTAACACAATACCATCACTTGCTTTTGATTGACACTGGAATTCAAAGGGATTAGCGATTGCAGAGAAAGGAATTCTCCCTTCCTGTAATTAAAAACAAACAAAACCACAAAAAGCTACCCTGAAACCCAGGTAGCTAGCTGCCTCATTATGCATTTCCAGGAATGGTTTTACAACCAAACATGAGCATATATTGAAAGTGGAAGGATTTATCTAAACATCTGCCTTAGGCATTTTTATTTTATTTGTTTTGTTTCAATTACATAAAAAAATATGAGAATGGAATTGCCTACCAATCGGCTTCTGAACCACACAAATAAAATGCTCAAGGTAGATGTTTAGATGTGCCCTACTTCTTTTGATATGTAATCATGTTTGCTCTTAAAAACAATTTCTGGAATGCACAGCAAGCGTGCTAGCTACCTGGGTTTTAGAGAAACTTTTGCAGCTTTGTTTGTTTTGAACTATTGGTTGAGAGAGTTTCCTTTCCCTGCTTTCACGATCACTTTGAATTCCTGGTGTCAATAAAAAACAACTGATGCTAATTTGTTACAAAATCTGTCATTGTTAGAAAGACTATTAAATGCATCCAGATGAAATTGTTACATATTTCCACTTCTCTTTATGTTTGAAAAATGAAAAAAGTTGAATTGAATTGAAATGCAAGTTGGGATTAAATGGAGCCATCACAAAATATAGCATCACAATAGGATTTTGAAAGCATTTCCATCGTTGTTTGAATGATAATTAAAATCAATTATAAAAGCTGCAAGATTGATCAATGCATACAGATAACTTTTGAGAATAGTTAACTGAGCACAAAGGAAGGATGTTGATTTAAAGAAGTGACAAACAACCATCAATTGTTAAAGATTGTGGAGCTTTCTAGAATAGCTTCCAAATCTTTAATGCGGCGTAAAAAGGTGGGTGTAAAATTCTATGATCTAATTCTTCTGACTGAGTGGCTTGAAACAAACTTTGGTTACTTATCTTTAATCCTACTGTTGGACTTTTCAGAAAATTTCAATACTTTTAGAAATTTCAGCGTATGTTATATTTTAATTCATTTGAGGGTGTGACGTCATCAAATTTCTAAATCATAAACCAGAAAAGTGACAGACTTTTGCTTTTTTTTTTTTTTTTTTTTTTTTTTTCATCCATAAACTATATGGTTTTCTTTTAAATTATTTAATGTTGCTTCAAACAGTTTAGAAATTATGATGGTTTTAAGTTATTTTGAAATTTTTTCTTGAATTTTTGAAAAAGTAGAAAAACACTCTAATTCTGAAAATATTGAAGATTTCAGAAAAGTCCAACGGTAGAATTATAGAGAAATAGCTGAAGTTTCTCTGAAGTCATTCAGTTCAAAGAAATAAGTGACTAAATTTTACACCAGCCGTTTTAAATATTTGGAACCTATGCTGAGCTTTCTACAAAATCATTGACACAATGGTAACTTGGACAAAATTTATGCTTTGCAGTAAAAATCTGCCTGTTCCTGGAATTCATTCATTTGATTAATTTTCATTAACAATAACTTATTGTCTCCTTCCCCTTTAGCATTGAAAAGGACAGCATAGTTTGCAAAAAAAATCTCCACCAGTGAATCCATTGAAATTGCTATGAAATTCACCCCAAAACGAGATGTCACCATGGTTTCAGTGCTTTTGTGACCATCTGAACAAAGGTCATCCAATCTGAATGAATGTTATGCAAAAACTTAGGCAGCAAAAACGAAAGAAATATAATATATATGGTACCATCTGTTTCTAATTTTGGTTGAAAACACTGAAGGACAAAAATTTCTTTCACACCATGACCTCTTAGCAGTTTTTGTCATCACATTTGTCCTGTACTTACATCTGATACTTCTGAAAAATTTGTTGGTCTTGGAGCATTTAATTTCATAACATAATAGTCTTTCACAAGGTTTCTGAAATGAGAAAAAGAACACATGGACTTCCATTGATAATCTACAGTCTATTCAAATAGAGCAGCTAAGATAGTGAGCCCTCATGAACCACTAGAATATTGGGACAATGTAACAGAAGCGCACAACGGACACGTTGCAATAGACATCTTCAAATGTTTGAATGGCCTTCATTCAGCAACAAGAACAGAAACTGGCAAGCGAATGTTCACTTTCCAGAGAGCTCAAATTTTTAATAAACTTCCAGAGGATATTTGGGCAAAGAATCTCTAGTGCATTTTAAGCACAAACTAAATCTTTATAAAGCATTTTATGAAACAGTTTTGAACACAGTTTTAACTTTGATGTAATTTTTAATTTCTTATTTCATCCTTTTTTGTTTGACAAGTCCTTGACTGATAACAGAATTTCTATCCTGAAATAGTAAATGTATTAAGGGCATATTCAGTTGGTAGAAGCTAAAATCCCATTCTTTTGGTGCCATTCTACCAAAAAAAACAGTAGACTTTCCAAACTTCAGATCATTTTTCATGAAAGCCCATCCTTAACCATTCTTTTGGTCATTCTGTTTTTGGTAGACTTCTGAGAGATTTTTGACATATTCTTTTCGGCTCCATTGAAAACCTTCCAAGGCCTCAGAAGTCTTGAAGCTGGTAGACTTCCAAGAAAGAGCCTTGTTTCCTGAATGAAAAAGTTTACAAAACATTTGAAAATACAATGAAGTGTAAGAAATTCTTCTCTCTTGGGATTTGCAAAACAAAAGTACAATGCATTGCAATGGCTTCAATTCGTTCATCAGTACACAACATCTCAAGCTTTCAGAATTCTCATTCTTTTGGGACTTTTCTCTGCCAAGTCTACCAACTCTACGATTTTCAGAATGTGTATTCTTTTGGCATTTTTCTCTGTGAAGTCTGCCAACTCTACTGTTTTTGGAATGTGCATTCTTTTGGTAACTGGCATTTTTCTCTGCGAAGTATACCGTTTTCAGAAGACTTCGCAGACTTCAGATCCCAAGAAGAATACGCCATAAACGCCTTCTTACTATCATTATTATTTTTCTGATTGTTTCTAAAGTCTCTAGCTTTGTTATCTAGTTTAAAAACTATGCAAATCAATATGAAAAGATCAACCTGGAAGCAACAAAGATAAAATATCATACAAATTAGATACAAATGAGAAATGACTTTGGATGCTGATATTTTTAATATTTCACATTTCGGCAAACTTTAATGATTGAAATATTTTGTGGTTGGAAAATTTTTTAACAAAACAAATGTACTGAAATTTTCCATACAAAGTAAAGAAGAGTTACAGTACATAAAAGTATTTCCATATCATCGACATCAGAATCAATATGCTTTGCTTTAAAAACTGCAATCTTGTTCTTCTGCTGTTCTTTTTTAGGGGTCGTCCAAAAATCCACCTGTGATCAGTTAGCGGCATTTGGCTGCTAACTTCTTGACCCCCTCCCTCCCCCTCCTTAACGGAATTATGTATTTTCTGACATGCAAGTTTCAAGTCTTTTATTATGGGCCTAAATTGACCGCGCATTGGATTGCAGGACATTTTAAATCATAACACCAGCAAAAGTTGGCAAAAATCATTGTAAAGAGTGCATGAAATTGAGCCTAAACATACATTTTCTTAATCAGGATTCCTTAAATAAAGTTCCGCCAATGATCACTTAGCGGATTTTGATGAAAACCCCTCCCCCCTTAGCGGCCAAATCAAAATGCCCCAGTCTGCAGAGAATGGCACTTTTCGACGAGATCTCCAGTGTGCAACAAGAAATTTCTTTTGTTCTCTATTGTCTAATTTGATGGACTTTTAGTTTTTGGACGACCCCTTACTTCTTAAATCAAATGAATTTCTTACCTTGGAACCCTTAATTTGTATTCAACGGCATTGTCTATTTTTTGAGTGTTCATATCTGCAATACCTGTGAGAAAAAAATTAAATCACAAGCAAGGATAAAAAAGAGAAAGTTGCAGTGCCAAGCACGGCAAGCAAGTCAAGTCGAAGGAAAGGAAGGTGGTGCAAGGAAGGGATAATATGGCCATGTGACAAAAGCTTTTTGCAAGGACAGCTAGGCTAACTCACCCTCTTAATGTTTGTGAAGTAAATAACCATATGATTTCCACGCTTACCGCCTTCTTTAACTTCTAGCGACAGGTCTTTCTGGCGAGCGTGCCTAATTTTAGCTTAGGCCATTCTTTATTTTTGTGGCCCATTTCCCCCCAACCTCACTTTCGTACATGGATCCAACTCTGACAGAGGCTAGCGGCCCACTTTCAAAAGTTTGACAAAAGTTTGACAAAAGTTCGTATGGCGTTCGCGTGTCGCGTGCTTTTCGCTGAAATTCGTACGGATTTAGCGGAACTTAGAAATTTCGGCAACAAGGACAGATTTTGAAACACAATAGCATGAGATACTTTTGCTGACACCTGAATTCAAAACAATTAGTGGCTTGTGGCTACAGACAAAGAAAATTCCCTCAACCATACGTAAATTCAAAACAAAAAAATCCACAAGCGTTTCTCTGAAACCAAAGTAGCTAGCGCGCTCGTTATACATTCCAGAAATTGTTTTTAAGAGCAAACATGAGCATATATCGAAAGAAGAAGGATGTATCTACACATTTACCTCGGGCATTTTATTTCTTTGGTTGAGAAGCTGAGCAGTAAGTGTTTTAATTACACCCAAAAATAAGGGCATTAAATCGCCTTCCAATCGGCTTTTGAATCAAATAAATTAAATGCCCATGGCAGATGTGTAGATATATCCTTCTTCTTTCTATCTATGCTCATGTTTGTTCTTAAAAGCGAATTCTGAAATGCACAACGAGCGAGCTAGCTACCTGGGTTTCAAAGAAACTTTTGCGGCTTTGTTTGTTTTGGTTTACTGGTTGAGATAACTTCCTTTGTCTGCGATCGCAAATCGATTTCAAATCAGGTGTCAATCAAAACCAACTCGTGCTATTGTCTTACCAAATCTGTCCTTGTTCATTTCCACGCTTTCTGGACAAAACTCCTTTTGTTTTGCAACTTTTCGAAAATCTCTTTGTATTGTATATTCTTTCTGCGATTTGCTAGTATGTAAAATTTTGGCACAAACGTCGAAAAACAGAAAACGAACTTTTCAACCCGGAGGGGGGCACTACATATATTTTGGGTAGGGGGACTGTCCATCGGGAAGGGTATCGATTTTCGCGATTTTGGTAAGAGGAACGGTATCGATTTTCACCATTTTGGTAAAAGGGACGGTATCGATTTTCGCGATTTTGGTATTATTATAAGGTCGGGTGTGCTGTTTCGAAAAATTGGTATAAGGTCGGGTATACTTTTTCGGAAAATTGGCATAAGGAACGGGTATGTCTTTGAAGCTTCAATGGCACGTCCCCGACCAAAACCTGGTCAAGGACCACCGCCCCCCGGACTGCAGAGTACGGCAGTTTCCAACGAGATCTCGGGTGTGCAAGTGCAAAATATCGAGTGTGCAAGTGTGCACTTTATTCAAGTGTGCATATGAATTCTGATTTTATATTTGTAAGAAAGTCTAACAAAAAAGATGAAAATAAATGTGAAAATCATATACAAATTCAAATGCTTCATTCGGGCAGATGAGTTTT
>REGL01000001.1:1221223-1233528 GCA_004194395.1 Aurelia aurita complex sp. Pacific | reverse complement strand
ATATATTTTGGGTAGGGGGACTGTCCATCGGGAAGGGTATCGATTTTCGCGATTTTGGTAAGAGGAACGGTATCGATTTTCACCATTTTGGTAAAAGGGACGGTATCGATTTTCGCGATTTTGGTATTATTATAAGGTCGGGTGTGCTGTTTCGAAAAATTGGTATAAGGTCGGGTATACTTTTTCGGAAAATTGGCATAAGGAACGGGTATGTCTTTGAAGCTTCAATGGCACGTCCCCGACCAAAACCTGGTCAAGGACCCCCGCCCCCCGGACTGCAGAGTACGGCAGTTTCCAACGAGATCTCGGGTGTGCAAGTGCAAAATATCGAGTGTGCAAGTGTGCACTTTATTCAAGTGTGCATATGAATTCTGATTTTATATTTGTAAGAAAGTCTAACAAAAAAGATGAAAATAAATGTGAAAATCATATACAAATTCAAATGCTTCATTCGGACAGATGAGTTTTGGGCCTAAAATCGCGAACAATTTGATTCCACGCGACTGAATTTTGTAGGCTTACTACAATGAATCCCAGTTGCCATTTATGAAAATTTGACCATAAATGAGACTGCTAAGTGATAAATACAACAATTGTAGTAAGTCTACAAATTTATCAAAAAAACCAAATTTCTGTCGTAGTTTTCATCTGAAGCTCTTCAGTCGTCAGTGTGGCACAATAAAACCCCAATAAAAGCATCAAACAAAAGAACCACACCCAAATCACAGTGTGCCACACCCTTTCTATGGTGTGCAGTGAGATTTAAGGAAAAAAATCTCGGGTGTGCACTTGCCGTACTCTGCAGTCTGGCCCGCCCCCCGGGCTTTCCAAAGCACGGATGAAGCTTGGCCAAACTGTCGCAATATTTCACTATTTCCAATAAACGACACTATAGAGGTCTCTACAAAATAGCTAAATCTACAAATCCCAGGCTACAAATATACAATAATGAAGCTAAATCTACAAATATGCGTTACAGCCAAGATTGGAGAACAACAGGGGGGATGTACCTGCCAAAGAAACAGTGTCTCCAATACCAAATGTGTTGATTCTGTCAAAGGCGGGCATATCACACTGGGCATGATGGTCCTACCTTTCTCCGAAACCAGTAGTTTACGTAAATTTTGCACCACCTTTGTCCCCAAAACTGGTCGTTTTATTTCACAAATTTCCGCAGCTATTCTTCTTCAATTTGGCGGGCAATCTCAACATGATGTATCACTGACGATGTTTGTCTAAAAAACCGGTAGTTTCGACCAAATAATGTTTTCGAAAGCAATTGGTAACTGTAGCCATGAAAGAACAAGTGTCCCAAAACCGGTTGTTGGGCAAAAGTAGAACCGCTTTGATGAAAAATTGGAATTTCTGGTCTTTTTCCCTAGATTTGGTGGACAAAGGTAGAATTGCATTGGTGAAAAATTGGAATTTCTGGTCTTTTTCCCTAGATTTGACGGACAAAGGTAGAATTGCTTTGGTGAAAAATTGGAATTTCTAGTCTCTTCCGTAGATTTGGCGGACAAAGGTAGAATTGCATTGGTGAAAAATTGGAATTTCTGGTCTTTTTCCTTAGATTTGACGGACAAAAAGGTAGAATTGCTTTGGTGAAAAATTGGAAATTCTAGTCTTTTCCGTAGATTTGGCGGACAAAGGTAGTACCACTTGTGTGAAAGTTTGAGATACTGGTCTTTTTTGTGTTTAGATTTGGCAGACAAAGGTAGAACCAGCTTTCAGGTAAACTTTAGGATTTTGATTAGATGGGAGGTTAGAAAACTTGATTTTTGTGACAAATAGATGGAATAGGAAGATTCTGGTTTTAAAATTTTCCTTCGGACAAACATGGGGTCAAATATTTTACAGTACTTGCCCACCCCTGTTCTGTCCTACTGCTGCTGCCTGATGTTTGTCAAGAGCAGGGCTCAGCAACTTTCCGTCTACCCTCTATAAACAAATTACAAACATAATTACAGGTAGGACAACAGTAACTAAGAAAGGAGACAGAGGAAATTGTAATTGGGGAATTTTTTCAGGGGGAGTTAATTCATTCTTGTGAAAATCTAGCAACCTACTAGCTACCTATTCTTGGTATTTTTACATAGTATTGAATTTCTTACTACCAAGTGGATATAATTTAATTTTTAGGTTTCAATCAATCAATCAATCAATCAATCAATCAATCAATCGAGGTCAACCACGCCCTGTAGAGATTTATGTTTATTTGAGATTTGTCTGTGACGTCTGTGATGAAAGGCTGTCTCAAATCAGATGTCACTTGAAATTTTTGCGAAGAAAATCAATTGGAGTGTGTTGCAGGAACAATTTTGCGTTGTCGAAAATCTTACATGACATCTTATTTGAGAAAGAGTTTAGTCTCTCTTTCCCGTGGCCAAATGCAAAACAGTAACATGCTATGAATGGTGACCATGTTTGAATGGTAAACCATTAAATAAAATGAAAACTTTACTTCTATATTCTTCTGAAACATTAACATTTAATTTGCTGCAGTTCTTTTATCTTTCGTTCCTCTCCTTGGCGTTGTGCCCCTTGAGCTGCCATGAGGGGTCTTCAAAGCAAGGTGTTTCCACGCTTGAGATATCTGCTCCACCTTGAAGGGTTCAGAAAAACGGTTAATTTTAAATCGAAAGATGAATTCGGAGCCGTTTTGTCATCCAGACTTCATTTAAGCAACCCCCTTATCGATTTGGATTAGTTTGCTTTGTACATATTAAATTGTATATAGCAAGCTAGGTGTAGATAATCGATGTAAAATAAGTTTAACAAACAAACAACCCCTCTTCCCCCACCACCCCTATTAAAGTGATCGTAAACAAGTTACGAACTTAGTCCGGTTTCTGTGTAGACATGATTATTTTGAATCATAGAGCGTCCAGCAGGTCTCCCAATAGCCCTACATACATTCCATTCAGGCCCATGCTTTACTTGCCACTGAACTTTAAATCCCATTTCTGAAACTGACCACTGTATTGAATTTCAATTTCAATGGTAAGTAAATCATGGACCATAATCGAATGTGGAATTTTCGTTCCCATATTAACCCCTTACCTGCATTTTCCTAATTTCTGGGTCTAAGAGATGAATGATTTTACCAAACGAAATTTCTAAACATTTCAGTTTTGAATATCGGCTTTGTACGTTCTATTCCACAGCCCGCCAAACGTTTATGGTATAGAGACAATCAGGTACACTGGATACAAACCCTGGCATTCGTTGATAAAAGAGTCTCATACCTTGACAGAATTTAAGCGGAAGATAAAAAAGCATCGATATAAGAATTGCGACTGTAGATTGTGTAAGAGATTTGAAAATAATTTAGGATTTTTATAGATATTTATTTATTTGTATAGTCAAGATGTAAATAGGATTATTTAATTTTGAGTTTTCGTTTTTGCTAATGGTTGGCTTGAATTAGCTTCAAGTAGTTATCTTCGAGCCAACCGTAAATGAATAAATTATTAAATAAATAAATAAATAAATCATTATCACTATTATACCGGGTGTCCCAAAATGATGTATTATCGTTTGATTGCTTACATGTTCATAACCAATGAACCGATTTTCAAAAACTTTGTTTTATTTGATTGCATGAAGGCTAAATTGTATTTGAAGATGTTGGTTGTGGTCTGCTCAAATTCAAGCCTCGGATGGCATGAAAATGAAACGGGATGATGATGATGATCTAAATTACAACTAATTTAGGCCTACTTTACAAAATTTACAAAATTTACAAATTAATTCCTAAAGCTAATTAATAAAAACATTTAGTGGATTATTTACAAGATAAAAATCATGCCTTCCCTACGAGGTACGGAGTGACACCCACTTCCCAGAGAGACGGCGGACACACCGCGCGAGGGAACCCCCACACGCATATCCTAAGCTGCGGTCGCCGCTGGGGCACAATTCCCCAGTTCAACCACAGCCCAGTGCCTTACAGCACATCCCCCATCCCAATGAGAAGCAGCGCATCGCCCCCCACCCCCGCGAGAAGGCTAATGAAACGTTTATCTTGAAAAAGAAACAGCCTATTTTTCCACTCTACATTTTAGATATGATACAAAAGGCTGAAATTATATGTCGTTCAGAGAATAGAAATTCAGTTAATATTGAATCAAAAGAATATGAATACGAATTCAGCCTTTTGTATCACATCTAAACGTTGACTGGAAAAGTAGGCCGTTTCTTTCTCATGCCACCCAAGGCTTGAACTTGAGCAGGTTTATCAATCTCCTTTTCGACATCAAAACATTGTTGTAAAACCACAACCAACATCTTTGAATACAATTTAGCCTTTAGTCAATCAAATAAATGAAAGTTTTTCAAAATCAGTTCATTGGTTATGGACATGTAAGCAATCAAACGATAATATATCATTTTGGGACACCCGGTATTATACGCCTAAACCTTTTTGCAAGTCACTCGGTAGACAGTAAAAAGATATGAAACATGTTGCTTCTTACTGGAATGAGATTATCCTCGTTCATGCTCTCAATTTTAGCTAACTCTGTTGAGTTCATCAATGGTAAACGAAGCTGCTTCACGACATCCTTTGCCACCTCGCTTACTCGTTGCTCTAATACAAGCTAGAAGGCAGAAAAAACATCATCATCATCAACATCATCATACATCTATTTCAAGTGGGATAAAAAGGAATAGATAAATCAGAGTGCATGAAATCTACATGATTTACGATTTGATAAAGTAAGACTATTAAAATGGCAATATGATGTACCGGGTGTCCCAGAAAAAAGTACTCCTGTTTGAAAAATCACCAAATATTGATTATCAAAAATGGGAAAATTGATTTTTTGAGTTGCTTTATCAAAGACCCAAAAATATTCATAGATGATAAAATGTTTGCTTTTGATACAGCAAGGTAGAGAAATCATACGTGGAAAAACGTTATTTTGAGCTATAGTTTTGAAGCAAAATGCTCAATCTTGCGTAAGAGTCAACATTTTCAGATTTCTTATCATTATTGAAGTCTCCAATGATAGTACGAATTTCTTTCTGTAATTTATGACCCAACTAGAAGCTTTACACGCACAAATAAATTGATCTGGCAATCATCAGTGCTTTCATCATCAATGATTCAAAACCAGGTAGCCCTAAATAGAGCTAAATTTGCTAATTTCTAAGCCAATTACAAGATCAGTTATATCTTTGAAAAATAATTTGATCCTTGATCTACTTCACAAAAAAGAAAACGGAAGATCGGCCATGTAATTAAATTTTGGTGATTTTTCAAACGGGAGTACTTTTTTGGGGCATCCGGTACTTTGCAGAGCCTTCTGTTGCCAACTATCACCATTCCATTATCTAATTTTTCTTAAAGATAGG
The DNA here is from genome assembly GCA_004194395.1 of Aurelia aurita complex sp. Pacific. Classification (NCBI taxonomy): domain Eukaryota; kingdom Metazoa; phylum Cnidaria; class Scyphozoa; order Semaeostomeae; family Ulmaridae; genus Aurelia; species Aurelia aurita complex sp. Pacific. The sequence continues at coordinate 1,228,173 of REGL01000001.1, read as the reverse complement.
AAGGCTGTTTGATTGTTTTACTTCTTGCGGTAAAAATTGCCACAGATTATGTCGAAGGCAAGTAATAAACTCAACTCCAAAGGACGTGCTTAGTATTTTTGGCAGTTGAGCGTCACTGCCATGCCTTAGATTTTAACTAATGTCTTCCTGCATGAAAATATCCTTCGTGAATGGTGGATTCAAACTGAATTTTGTTTTATAAATTAGACTATGATAAATTTCAGTCACAGCGTTCAACGAGGACACATTTTGTAACACAATAACATCAGGTAATTGACATTGACAACCAAAATTCAAAGCGATTAGCGACTGCAAACAAGCAAAGGAAATTCCCTCACTTGATTCAGACGCCGAGCAAAAGGCATTGCAATTCTGGAATATTTAGAGCTAAAATGAAACAATTAGTACTGCGCTTCTGAATTATCAAGAAAGAATGAATTCGAGAAAGTCAGGATGAAAGAGCCATACTTGGGAGCATAAGAACATTGGTTAGAGTTCATCCTTCCAAGAAGATAATGCGTGCTAAAACTTCTTAAAGTCATTGCTGTGAGACAGAAATGTTGGGAAAACTTGATTGGTTTTTTAGGCCTGCTTGGAAGGAAAGGTCTCTTGAAGAAGGGAGACTTTCTCGAGAAAATCCCTCATATTTCGGAACGAAGTGGCCAATTTTGGTTCGGTAAATTTTGAAATGAATTTGAGCATGTCTATCATAAAACAATATATCAGCTAATATCATCGTCATGATTTCCAGGGAGCCATGACCTTTTAAAAAGGGATTGTTTTTGTTCTTACTCACCCAGTCGTGTTGGCTGAAATCAGCTTATCGTAGCTACAGTACAAAGGCGTTTAATAAACCAATGAAGCAAATTAATGCCTTACCGAGTTGATGGTCGCCCATTCACGGACAACTTCATAAATGTCATATTCATCCATTCTTAACTTGTTGCTTTGGAGGATCTGTTCAAGAGAGGCAGCTGACATCTCTTTAAATGAAGCTGATTTGAATATGTCTTCAGTGTGCCCATCAAAATAAACCATTAATTTGTCTTTCAGATTGTCAAGACCAAATGTGACTGCTACCTGATGTGAAAAGAAGAAGAATCGAGGGTAGACATAGTTGTTGCTCCTAGTAGTAGAGTACAGTAGTTTGTAAGTACAGGATGTCCCAAAAAAGTCGTGCCCCCTTTACCTAAAGACGGCAACAAAACGACAAAAGATTCTCGCAAAAATTTTGCATGATGTTGCTCTTCAGATATTCAACTGAGGGTTTGCTACCATCCACGTAAAAATCCGTTGAAAAATGATGGAGGGATGACCTTCAGGCCCCAGGAGAGCAAATTTGCCTGATGCCTGAAACCAGCGGCCGGCTATTTTGTCTTACTATATTGCAGTGATAAATAGCTCCATGAATGAAATGAAACAGCAGCCTCCAATGTCGTAGTTCTCGTGAAAATTCTGATAATCATCAGAGAGTTTCAAAGTATTTCTTACCTCACAGAAACTGTTTCTTATCTCACATGAAGCTATTTATCGCTGCAAAATAGTAAGACAAATTGGCCGACCGCTGATTTCAGTCATCAGGCAAATTTGGTCTTCAGCTGATTTTTACGGGGAAGGCAGCAAACTTTATTTGAACATCTGAAGAGCAACATCATACAAAGGCTTTGCGAGAATCTCTTGCCGTTTTGTCGCAATCGTCAGGCAAACGGGGCACAATTTTTTTGGGACACCCTGTAGAGTAATTTAGTGATATAAATCGTAAATTTTTAGCAGAATGTATAAAAGAAAAGGAATCTTGAACAAACACATGTACCAGGTGAGTCAGAAGAAAATTAACATGTTTGGCGGGCAGTTCAATAAAAAGTACGCAGCCGGTTATCAAAACTGACATGTTGATCTATCAGACAAAGGCTATCTTAGATGTGAACATTTGTGTGGTAATATTACTCATCTTTTAGGCCCAGTAAACCACCTTTTCAAGGTAAGAGGTGCGAAAGCGGAAGTATTTTGCTGCTTGAGATTTTGCATTTTTGAGACTAAAACGATTGTGCGTACAAAGTTTAGTATTGAAACAAATTTTCACATTCACATCTGTCTTTATTTAGAAATTATGATGATATAACGAATTTGAATTCATAGTGGCTAAAGGTTTGAATCGAAATGATAATTTCATGCTCCATTCTGGTCAATAATTTACTTGCCATTAACATTTCAATTCTATTTATAAAACAGACAATTGTGTTGCATCTATATTGCAATGGCAAGCAACTCATGGACCAGAATCGTATTTGGAATTCTCGTTCCCATACAAACCCTTTACCAGCATCTTCCTAATTTATGGATCTAGAAGATGAGTGCATTTGCCAAACGAAATTTTCACATCTAAGTTAGCCTGTGATTGATAGATTAGCATCTTACTTTTAAATATCGGCCTCATACTTTTCATCCCACAGCCCGCCAAACGTGTTCATTTTTTTTTTACTCACATGGTATAAAGCAAAATGTTCCCACCAAACACTAGTGAGATCTGGATCAAAATTCATGACAATAGAATAGTGCGAGGCAAAGTCACAATCTTCGATACGGTTAAAACAAGTGGCTTGTTCTGTGACTTAAAAGGCCAAAAGACATGATTATAATCCCGTGACCCTCTTAGGTATATGCCTGGTTGCTTTGCAGTTGTTTTGGCATCTTCTTTGGCATCTTTGCAAACCAGCTGTGGTAGTTTCCTAGTATAAGAAATAACTATAACTACCTCAATCTTCTCTACAAAGTGCAGTTTAATAAAAGTATCATTAGTTCTATGAGTAACAAAATTGTGTACAAAGGTTTATGGAAAATGGGTGCCCCCCACTGCAAATCCTCTGTAGTCCTCTATTCAACAGCACATATCGACATCCTTCCGACACTTTTTTAAGAAAAACCCTAAACATTGATTTTCTGCCTACCAGTACTCAGCCTTCATTAATAGCAAAAGTGTTTAGCTAATATTGTCAGTTCCTTATTTAAATACTTTCTTATTTTGTTTAAACCAGCAATTCTTTTGAAGTCTAAAGTTATCAATAAATTTTTGTATGCAGAGGTGATTTGTGATCATTCCAATTCTTGTATCTATCGAATCTAAATTTACTTTTTCGTACATCACCAGAGATGAGAATCTTTTCATATTGATAAACTGATGAATAGCATATAAAAAATATCAAACCTCCATGTATTCACAGACTGTTGTCATATTTACATTTTTCAACAAGAAATCTTCACAGATCTGTAGAGAGATTAAGGAGAAGTACCGAGTGAGTCAAAAAAGGTTGAAGAGAGTTTTGGAGAGCTTTTGAATGAAAATTTTGTGGCTGATATTCAAAACTGAGATGTTAATCTATCAGTCAAAGGCTAACTTAGACTGCGCTCACACGATGCCAGCACATTTTGAAAGCGGTGAAAAATGTGACGGTTGCAAAATTTGAGCTAGCGTTCACACGATACCGGCAAAATGCCCTGTGCCGGCTAGATTTGCGTTTTCAAAATCTGCCGGCAAAAAAGTGCCGTTTTCTCGTGTGAACAGGAAGCCTATCCGTTAAATTTTTCACCGTTTCAAAATGTGCCGGCATCGTGTGAACGCAGTCTTAGATGTGAACATCTTGTTTAGTAAAATCACTTATCGTTTAGACCAAGAAATTCTGGTAAGGGGTTTGTATGAGAACGAGAATTTCATGTTCGATTCTGGTCCATGATTTACTTGCCACTGAAATTAAAATTCTATCTCTGACCCTGACCAATTGTATTGAATTCTAATTTAAATGGTACGTAAATCATGGACCATAATTGAATTATGGAATTATCATTCCCATACAAACTGGGTCTAAAAGATGAGGGCTTTTACAGAACGCATGTTCACATAAGTTAGCCTTTGACTAATAGATTACTATTTTGGTTTTGAATATCGGCCATGCACCTTTTTCCACAGCCCATCAAATGTGTTAATTTCTCTTTGCCTCACCCAATATAGCTATCGCAGCTTGAACAGGGATATTAGAAGACTCTCTGATTTCCAGATCATAACCAGGAATCACGAAAGATGGGAAATTTTTCTACAATCTTCAGCTTATAAAAGTGGTATGAAATGATAAACAATGCCTACTTTCAGTCACTTAATGTAGAAATAGCAAAGCTTTACCTTTACCAGTTTATCTAAGCCTTTCTCGTTTGCAGCAGCTAGTATATCGAAAACCTAAAATGAAAAGAAGGCCTATTGTCAGCAAAATAGAAATATGAAATAAATGAAGGAAAATGCTAGCTAATTATTAATTTTCACTGAACTTAAATCTCGTCAAGGGCGGGGGGGGGGAGCGCGGGTGCTTTTGAAAAAAATCTTTTGAGACTTTTAAGATCATTTGTTTTCTCAGCATGCTGCCTAAAGAATCAAGAGAATTGACAGCTTAAAAGATGCATTTCCAGGGCACTTCATTCTAGCTGGGGAAGCCCAATGACATCTAAAATGTCTGCACTGTTTTTTGCAAATGAAAATCGTTATCAATCTGAATCAATGCAGCAGAAAGTGTCGTATCTTTCCAATGAGGATAGAACACCTTTTATGTCAGACACTCTGTATTGATAGAACGTTCGAACGTTCAATCTTCATTGGTTTCTTTTCTTTTACAAGCTTCTGCACAACGCAATATTTCAACCGACGAGTACGGAAAAATAACCTAGCCTCGAAGGGCCTTGATCAAGATGCAATGTGTTCTATATTAGAATCAGAAGTGATTCATTAAGTGCAATAGACCATTTCAACAATTAAAAAAGAGGTTGGGGAGAGCAGTTTGCTCTGGAAAATGGCTGCCACACAGCTTCTATGAATGACAGATTTCTCATTTATCAGAACAAGCCGCTCTGCCAAATATATTTTTTCAATTGTCAAAATGGTCTATTCATCTTGGCCAAATGCCATACGACGCCATCTTTTCCGTAACGCCGTAACCACCTATCTGGAAAGGGAAAGTCCATGCTACTGTCAAAAAATTATCTGAAGCTGGCCAAGATGACCTTCAATATCTTACATTTTCCTGAGAAAGTTTGCTGCAACAGTTAGTGTACATGAATTCTAGCAATGCGTGGAAATGCTCTGGCTGAATGTCATCGATCACAAAGGNGGGTCTAAAAGATGAGGGCTTTTACAGAACGCATGTTCACATAAGTTAGCCTTTGACTAATAGATTACTATTTTGGTTTTGAATATCGGCCATGCACCTTTTTCCACAGCCCATCAAATGTGTTAATTTCTCTTTGCCTCACCCAATATAGCTATCGCAGCTTGAACAGGGATATTAGAAGACTCTCTGATTTCCAGATCATAACCAGGAATCACGAAAGATGGGAAATTTTTCTACAATCTTCAGCTTATAAAAGTGGTATGAAATGATAAACAATGCCTACTTTCAGTCACTTAATGTAGAAATAGCAAAGCTTTACCTTTACCAGTTTATCTAAGCCTTTCTCGTTTGCAGCAGCTAGTATATCGAAAACCTAAAATGAAAAGAAGGCCTATTGTCAGCAAAATAGAAATATGAAATAAATGAAGGAAAATGCTAGCTAATTATTAATTTTCACTGAACTTAAATCTCGTCAAGGGCGGGGGGGGGGAGCGCGGGTGCTTTTGAAAAAAATCTTTTGAGACTTTTAAGATCATTTGTTTTCTCAGCATGCTGTGTAAAGAATCAAGAGAATTGACAGCTTAAAAGATGCATTTCCAGGGCACTTCATTCTAGCTGGGGAAGCCCAATGACATCTAAAATGTCTGCACTGTTTTTTGCAAATGAAAATCGTTATCAATCTGAATCAATGCAGCAGAAAGTGTCGTATCTTTCCAATGAGGATAGAACACCTTTTATGTCAGACACTCTGTATTGATAGAACGTTCGAACGTTCAATCTTCATTGGTTTCTTTTCTTTTACAAGCTTCTGCACAACGCAATATTTCAACCGACGAGTACGGAAAAATAACCTAGCCTCGAAGGGCCTTGATCAAGATGCAATGTGTTCTATATTAGAATCAGAAGTGATTCATTAAGTGCAATAGACCATTTCAACAATTAAAAAAGAGGTTGGGGAGAGCAGTTTGCTCTGGAAAATGGCTGCCACACAGCTTCTATGAATGACAGATTTCTCATTTATCAGAACAAGCCGCTCTGCCAAATATATTTTTTCAATTGTCAAAATGGTCTATTCATCTTGGCCAAATGCCATACGACGCCATCTTTTCCGTAACGCCGTAACCACCTATCTGGAAAGGGAAAGTCCATGCTACTGTCAAAAAATTATCTGAAGCTGGCCAAGATGACCTTCAATATCTTACATTTTCCTGAGAAAGTTTGCTGCAACAGTTAGTGTACATGAATTCTAGCAATGCGTGGAAATGCTCTGGCTGAATGTCATCGATCACAAAGGGCTTGCTACAATCATGATCTTCGAACATCATTTCGAAGGATTTGCACCTACGAGACAAAATAAAATATAAAATTACATTACGTCCTCAACAACACAAGGATTTGGAATTTGCAGATTGGCCGCATGGTTTTTGCGGTGCGAATCAAACCTGTAAAATTCTTCGAACCCCCCTGAGAAAAGTTTTTTGAGATGAAATTCTCCACGAAGTACTCATAAAAATTAGGCCTGATCTCCAATATTTTCTATGTAATTAATCAACCACAATGCGCTCAGTTATGCTAACAAAGTTTGTATCCATGGGTCCAAGAGGCAGAGTTCACATTTCAAAGAAAAACCACCTACCTTAACCAAGAAATATGAATAATAAGTCTTTCTGGAGCATAGTCGTATAAACAGGCACTGTTTATCCTTCAAATCTGGTTCTGACCGGTTTTGACGCACATGGTAAAGCTTCAAGACTCACATAGCCTGCGTGCAGACTTAACTATCAGTCGAGGCTGCACGCA
>REGL01000001.1:1204447-1219193 GCA_004194395.1 Aurelia aurita complex sp. Pacific | reverse complement strand
AGGCTAGATCGCAAGTGGCTTGAGCCACTTTTATATGCTTACATTCCCTTTAACATAAACTGCAAACTATTCCAATCATAGTCATAAGAACAAGGACAGATAATGTTACAATAGGATCCGCAACTTTTCATTGACACCTAGATACAAAGCGATTTGTAATTGCAGACAAAGGGAATTCCATGCTCGGTTGGTCAAGACATAAACAAAAACAAAGCAAGCCGCAAAAATTGCCCTGAAACCCGGGTCGCTAGCTCGCTCGTTGTGCATTCCAGAAATGGTTTTGAGAGCAAACATTAGCACATATCGAAGAAGAAGGATGTATCTAAACTTCTGCCTCAAGCATTTTGTTTTTTCGTACAGAAGCTGAGCAGTAAGTGTTTTAATTACACCTAAAAAGTATGAGAATTGAACCCCCTCCCAATTGGCTTCTGCATAACATAAATAAAATGCTCGAGGCAGAAGTTTAGATACATCCTTCCTCTTTCGGTGTGTGCTAATATTTGCTCTTAAAAACCATTTCTGGAATGCACAACGAGCGAGCTAGCGACCCGGGTTTCATGTCAATTTTTGCGGATTGCTTCGTTTTTGTTTATGTCTTGACCAACCGAGCATGGAATTCCCTTTGTCTGAAATCCCAAATTGCTTTGTATCTTTTGTATCTAGGTGTTAATAAAAAGTAGCGAGTCCTATTGTAACATTATCTGTCCTTGTTAGTCATAAGAGAGAGAGAAACAGCCCAGAAGCAAACAATTCGCCATTGTATTCAAGGATACCAACCTGGAGGATAGAATACATTTGTGACCATACATCATTGTACCATCTTCACCAACAAGAAATTGGATGTCACTGGAAAGAAAAGAAAACTATATCGCAGCTATCGCCTCACTAACCCCGCTGAGCCCATCCCCCTTCACCTCCTCATAGCCATGTTGTAAACATCTTCTCCCTGATGTCTCTGGAGGGTTTGTAGGAAACCTATACATTGCAATTCAGAACATTTCTACATTGTTGTAAGTTTTGCAATTCTATTGAGCATTTGCAATAGAGAGGAAAAGTCCAGCATGAGATGCAAAAGCCATCAATTGTAAAAGCCATGCAAGGGCAATTTGTGTTAAGACATTTCGATACTTTGTTTTTCTTCTCTTCTCCTCCTTCACACATACGAGCAATGAAAACAACGACCTAGAATACAAATCAATCTTTCTTGCATGTAGATTGTGATTGATTTTCTCAGAGTAAAACTGAAAAATATACAGTACCATATCAATATCCCAGAAAAATTACTTGGCCTTTGATTAACTATAAAAAATATCTATACCATGAACATGCTCCATATTCCCTTCCTAAGATCTTAAGTTTATTCCAGACACTAGATTCTAGATTCTTGCAAATCCGCTGAGAATGCAGTCAATTTTGAGCGAAACGTCGCGCATAGAATAGACCTTTTAGTTGCACTCTTTTTTATGAGAATACTACAAATTTTTTCCAGCCTCGATATTCTTAAGAAACTTTCATTTTGAGCCTGAATATATTCTTAAAGTATTCCCATTTCATTTCAAATCTTCCAAAGTAAATAGCCGCCCTCGAATAGAAACCACGCTTTTGAAAAAACTGGATGATGCTGAGCCTGAATATTCTCATAAACATTATTCTTATAAAAAAAGAGTGTATTATCCAAAAGAGTACGGATCACGTGGTATCTTTCTGCATTTTTATTCGAATGGTTCAATTACTTCTGTTATTGCAGTGAAGATTCGAAGATTCGTCAGTCTTAAACTAAAGTGTATCAATGCATCACTCGATCCAAACTCCCTCCTAGAATAGCAAAGAAGTATATGATAGCATGATAACAAAATTTCATACCTGAACTTTTCACTATTTACAAGCCAGCTCATGTCATGGTAAAAATCGAAGGCATCTCCCTTACTTATATTATTTCTTAATCGTTGATCATCCGTGCTCTTTTCATCAAGTGCAGCCATATTCTAGTTTTCAAGACTCTTAGGTAAAGGTGGCCATGTTCAGCATACCGGTGCCAGCATGATACGTTGGTCCTAGGAAATGAAAACGAAAATGAGAACATGTTCCTTAATCTTCTGCTTTTGAAAGCTTGATCCAGGATCCGTCCAGGATCCAGACTCTATTGCAGAATATCTAAAAGTAAAAGGTCTAATTGAAAAGCTTTGTAAATGTTGAGGAAATGAGCGGCGAGGAGATAACAGCCACATGGAGAGAAAGGACCAAAATATTGCACTGCTTCAAAAAGCGAAATCTAAGTCGATGGATGCCATGATGCTAGGTACGAAAAATTTCGTCTTGATGATGCTCGACTCAAAACATTGCGTGTTTTCCTACGACAAACGCTTTTCTTTCTATTTGAAAGGTAGGCCTAACTGACGTCTTTGAAATAAATGAATTGCAATAATAACAACAAGCAAAGTGTTCATAAAAGATCTTAGTTTTTATCATATTGTACGCATGTAAATAGCCTTTCTTTCATTTCGTAAATTTTCAATTTTTAATTTGTATGGCAAAATTTTACATACATACATACATATACAAGATACCAATTTTCCTGACGTAAGTTCATCCAGGGGGAGAGCCCAAAATCACTCATCCAAATCTTGTATGCCCTACGAATTATCACTAACATCCACTTGCAGCAAAGAAGTTTCCCTGAAAAGCTACAAAAATAATTTTGCTCTTGATCAAGAGCGAAGTTTGTAAAACGCCTTCTCTATATATTTTGATTTGATTGAATGCACCCAGAGGTGTGAAATTAATTCTTCTGAAAGGCAAATTGTTTTGACTTCTCAGAAAATGAATCCATTGTTTTACAAATTCGCGCTTGCTTTGCTCTCGTTCAAAACCCTCATATGGTGTTTTGGGGAATGATTTACCCTCTCCATACTTCTCTGAGCAGTAATCCCTGACATATCTGCAGGGTCTTTTGGGGGTGGCTCTCTGAAAACTGCGAGTTGTAAGAAATGACTCATTTAAAAAGTGTGTGTGAATTTCTTATGAATCTTCATTGATATCTTCCATTCTTTACGTCTACGAAGCGCTCCCTCGGGAAAATCTATTTCATTACGAGTATATACACAGCTTAATCAGGCAAGAGTCAATTGAAAATTTGACTCTGATTAGGCCTTTTCAATCGACTCTGATTAGGCCTAACTCGCTGCATGTTTCAAACAATTCGAACAATGTGTTTGTAACAATTACAGAGAATTTAACGGAATAATGGTAACCCCCTGGTGATCTTTGGCGGTCTGTCCAAGCAAGTTCTATGGGTATGTTGATCTATTGTGGGTTAATGTCTGGTCAAATTTTATCAAGGAAGCTTTAAATTCAACTCATGTCTGTTGCTATTTGTCATAAAGTTGTATAAATGCTGAAAAGCGACGAATTATTTGGGATTAATTTTCCGCTGTTAGCTGTGTTAGCCCAGAGAAAGAGTGATGATAAATGTCTTCAAAGTCGTGATAAATGCAAAGTAGATGTTAAATGAAGCACGAAAATAAACGGCTGCAGTATGTATACATGCATTTTTTGACATCTTTGACGTGCTTTCAAATTATTTTAACCTATGTTGTAACACACGGCGGCCGGGCATTGATGACTTCATCTGCAATTGTTCTTGCTGTATTCTTGTTGTTGAGAACATGCAATTCGATTGGCGCGAAACGCCTGTATGTGTGCGAAGGCTTTCAGTCTGTTGAAAAAGCATATTGCTACTAACTACTATGTACATTGGAAAACAAAGAGAGAAAAGGCGGATTTACACAGCAATGAACTTAAGCAAAGACAGTGGCGTGAAACAGAGGAAACTTCCCAATTTACCAGCTTTCAAAAGCGATTTAAACCAAGAGACTAAAATAACTAACACAAAANTATGTTGATCTATTGTGGGTTAATGTGTGGTCAAATTTTATCAAGGAAGCTTTAAATTCAACTCATGTCTGTTGCTATTTGTCATAAAGTTGTATAAATGCTGAAAAACGACGAATTATTTGGGATTAATTTTCCGCTGTTAGCTGTGTTAGCCCGGAGAAAGAGTGATGATAAATGTCTTCAAAGTCGTGATAAATGCAAAGTAGATGTTAAATCAAGCACGAAAATAAACGGCTGCAGTATGTATACATGCATTTCTTGACATCTTTGACGTGCTTTCAAATAATTTTAACCTATGTTCGGGCTATGTTGTAACACACGGCGGCCGGGCATTGATGACTTCATCTGCAATTGTTCTTGCTGTATTCTTGTTGTTGAGAACATGCAATTCGATTGGCGCGAAACGCCTGTATGTGTGCGAAGGCTTTCAGTCTGTTGAAAAAGCATATTGCTACTAACTACTATGTACATTGGAAAACAAAGAGAGAAAAGGCGGATTTACACAGCAATGAACTTAAGCAAAGACAGTGGCGTGAAACAGAGGAAACTTCCCAATTTACCAGCTTTCAAAAGCGATTTAAACCAAGAGACTAAAATAACTAACACAAAAAGCAGAAGACGACATACCGAGAGTGACTTGCTGTCGTCGTTGGTGGGAAAAAACCAGGCTGGTTTTGTGTGTGGAATAACGCAAGAAGTTATAAATAAAATCAAAGCTGCTGAGGCTGACGAATCGAGTAGGCAGGTGAAGATGGCTTCTGTGCAGCGTGAACCGAATTTCGACGAGCACACAGATGCAGGACGGGGAAGAAATAAAATCGCAGTCGTGCAGGGTACGTCTCAAAGAATTGCTGGAATTATCGATATTTTTCAGGATGATCAAGGATTCTGGATTCGAAAAATACAAATTACGAAAGTACCCGGACAAGGCCTAGGATTTTTTATCAAAAAGGGCAACGGATTTGACCGTAAAAATGGAGTGTTTATTTCCAGAGTTTCCCTGGGCAGTATTTTGGACATATATGGCTTGCTGCACACTGGAGATGAGGTGATTGAAGTAAACCGAGTAAACTTGAAAGGTTTCCCCCTGGAAGATGTTGCCCTAATGATGCAAATCCCAGATAAACTGTTGCTAACGACGAAATCCCGTGTACCCACAAACACAAGGCCTAAAGCTGGCGGGAAATCCGGTCAAAAAAGCAGTCAGAAATCCCCTAGGGTTGCTCACGAAGCAATTTTCAAACAGCTTTCTCATGGAAAAAACGAAGAACGACTGTTAAAGTCATTCACATATTCCTCTCAAAAGCCTGCGAAATTTTATACAGGAAATGAAAACATCGAGTCTCGTTTGACTAAAACGAATAATCCTAAAAGCTGCTCGACTAGATTATACTCCACCACTTCAGCAGAATATGGCCGACAGATGAGGCTGAAAAAAGAAGAAGGATCACCCCCTATAAATTTCTCAGAAAGCCCTGACAGCGGTATCGAAGCACCTTCTTGCGGGACTGGCAACAGAACTTTGCCGGGGGTCCCTGTTAAAGCAGTAAAAAGCCCTAGAAAACTACCCAGCCCACCTCCAGTATTAGAAAAAGATACAAATGAAAACTTTACAGACATTCAGCAGCAGTTCTTATCAACATACCCCCTCCCAACAAACTTCAAACGCGCAGAGTTGTATCGAGTACAGTCACCGGAACAGGGGGAAAGCGTCACGCCAGCAGCACCTATGGTTGCTGTGCAGCATGTTAAAGATGACCAAGATATTCGGCAAACTCCTACTTTAGAACCATACAAGACCACTGCGAAGGACCCAAGGAGAACGCTTTCAGTTTCCGAGACACCAAACCATGCACCAAGTAAAGGTGGTAAATTGGGCTTCCTTCGAGGCCTTTCTGGGAAAGAATCACCAAACAATCAAAGAAAAGAGACAAAACTGGAAACACCAGTTGAAAGGGTTTTCGAGCCTTATAAAAGTGACGATTTGAACTCTGAAATGAAGTTTACAAAAGCGTTCTCAGGAATGCTTACAGTTCACATTGAAAGTGTGGCAAGAATGCAACATTCATCGACCAAAGATAAATTCTATTGCACTATTGAAATTGATGACGAATTCAAAGCATCGACGGCAAAAAAGAAAATGGATTCTTCAAACCAGAGTGTGTCTTTCGATGAACAATTTGATGTTGAAATCAGCCACGCAAGCGAACTATCAATCTACGTTTTCGCTATCGGTTCCAGCAAACAACACAGTTTAGTCTCGAGTGGCGTGGTTTTCCTTGAAAAGGTGCTGAATAAATCGAATTCTAGAGCAATTGCATTAGAGTTAGAGAGCTCAGGGGTGCTAAACATATCCTTAGATTATACTGAAGCTGTCAAATTTCTCAAGCGCACACCTTCAAGTCGCAAACGCGGAGTTTTCGGATTTAATATCGTGTCCACGCTTGATGTCGAGAAGAACACGATACCAATAATTGTGCGAAAATGCGTGGATGAGATCGAGAAGCGTGGATTGCATATTGTTGGTATTTATCGAATCAGTGGCAATGCAAAAAAGAAAAAATTGCTGAAGGCAGAGTTCGACGCAGACAGCAGTGCCGTGGATGTTTCAGAAAATAGTGGCATTGACTGCAATGTTTTGTCAGGTATCATGAAGGATTATCTCAGAGAGCTGCCAGAACCCCTGATACCTGAACAGGTATTGCAGCAAATCATCGAAGCAAAATCAGCAGCTACCTCGCCTGATATGAGCAAGAGGCAAGTCGTTCTTTGTGAGCTCATTAAGAAACTGCCATATGGAAGCAGAGCAACCCTAATTTTTATAATGGACCATCTTATACGGGTGCAAGAAAATAAGGAAGTCAATAAAATGGATATTACTAATCTTGCTGTTTGTTTCGGGCCGGTTCTCATGTGTCCCCCGTCTACAACAGCCGTGCTGGATTTCAAGAGGATCATAGAAGCTCTGGAATATTTGTTGAAGATATGGCCGAAGCTTCATGAACGCGGAGTAGAAATTGAAATCTCAAATGTCATCTAAGGCCTAAGGACGTTATGTTGTGGATCTTTTTTATCTGATTGGATTTGCAAAATGAACATTTTTATAGAAATCGATCATGCTGAATGTTAGCTGAAAGTAGGCATTGTGCAATTCTATCAAATTTAGCAGAGCATACATTTTGTACACAGATATCATAATCTAAATGTTTCGTACCGAAAAGCATCGAACAAAAACTTTGAATAAGAAAGATTCAGAAACAAGTTCCTCTTTTCCAGGTTGTTGATCAAATCTTTCGCTTGAAATTGGTTATCTTTTGCAAAGAAACTAACATATACATAATTCATGTTAATTCTTGGCAAAATATAACCAATTTCAAGCATAATCTAACTAAAAGATCCAAACTGAATGCTTCAAATAAAAGTTTCATGAGCAAAAATGCAGCTGAGGACATTTTGTGCACTTTCAAAGGGAATTTGGACACAACTTTTTTGAAACTTTTAACGCCTAAAACATTTGAATTTGAATGCATGCTAGCCTGATAACGTCATTGTATGGACTGTATGGAGTTGCTACTCTGACACAGTGTTTCTTGCTATGTCCTTTTACTGAGGGTTAGGGTTTTAAAAAGAAGCAAAATTCATCTAGACTTAGACACGATACTGGTACAATTTGAAAATGGTGGAAAACTGACAGCAACAACGTCATTGCAATCTCTGTAACAGTGAGGCTAGAGCTTGGGGCCATGGAAATGTATCTACGCCTAAAGAATCGATCAGTCTCGTTTCGAAAGCATCGAAAATGATTCGTTTTCAGTGTTTTAGAGTCTTCGCAAGGTGCTATTATCAAGTTGTGCTGGTTAGGTTGGTTAAAGTACTGGGAGTAAGTCCTGTTGTCAAATTCTGCAGTTTTCAAATTGTGCCAGTCAAAAATCTGCCATTTTCGCGTGAATGGAAGGCCTGTCTGTAACATTTTGCAATAATGCCTGATTTACCCATCAAAAACATGAGTCAACTTGATCGCAGATATTTCTCGTGGCAAGTAACTTGAGACAGACTATAGTAGTTTTTAGCTCCATGTCGAAATGGCCTTGGGGTAGTCACAGCCTTTTGCTCCTCGGGATATCGTTCCGGTAGTATTGTAAAGAAATTTATAGGTATTGTAAGTAATATATAATGTAAGTTTTTAGTGGATATAAAAAAGAAAGAAGATTGCCCTGGCATCAAGTGAAAGTAGTCCTAGGAACCAAAAATAAGAGGATTCAAATGAATATAGTTACAGGTATCCAAATGGCCCGTAGCTATAAAAAGATGTTTTGATTATTGGAGGAATACCCTCAGCTACAATTTGAACTGAAATAGCTAGATTTTTGTAAGATCCTTGGAGTTTATAGTAGATTCAGTTTGATTTTCATGTAAATAGGCTTGAGTTGAGTATAATTCTTTGTGATATGTTTTTGAGAGAAAACTAGAAAAATATCAGAATTAATACAATTTGTGTATGTACAGTAACTTGACAATATGATCCAGTCACCAATAATCATGCTTAATATTTTCTCAATATAGCATTCTATACGTAACTCACATCACATTTATCAAATTTATGCTAAAATGCAGGTTCTCAAGAGAATTTCTCCGTTGGGCGCTAAGATACCTCAGTGGCCACAAACAATGATAGGTGCAACTTGACTCTAAGAAATCCAAATCTATGACGACAACATATTTTGGCATTCTGCAGTGCTCAATTGTAGGCCCACTACTGTTCAACCTTTGTGTGAAAAATCAGAAAAATGCCTTTCATATCAGTTGATTCAATATGCAGATGATGATGTGATCACAAACACCATCAATCATCAATTCAATGCAAACTGCCTATCCAACAAACATCTCTCCAGAAATTAATTATTTTAACTTTGAACCCTGACTTCTGAGTTTGCACCTCCATATGTTTTAAGCAGTGTTACTTACCCTCCTGGAGAAATAATTCAATGAACGTGAAACAATTTCTTGATTTGATGTACTGTATCTAAACCCGGAAAAAACTCTGATGAGAACCAGACACATTTTGTTGGTCAAAAATTGTTATCACAAGAATCAGATATTTATTTTGTTCACAAGAAATTTTGTTATGTAGAGCTTCATTGTTTAATGATTGAATTGAATATCATTACGTGCTGATTGTATTAGAATGTAGTACACTCTACAGTAACATTTTTGCAGTAGAAACATTGCAAAAAATAATTAAAGCAGCTGATACCACTCTTCACCTGAGTCTGGGCAAATGTTGCACATGGTATATGAGGCTACCCTGCTAGCTTTAAGAGTTCAAATTTAAAAGTGAGAAACACCCTGTGTGAAATACCTATTGTGGGTACATTAAGATTGAAAACTTCTGGACTGAAAAGTTTTGGAAAAACAACTTTGGACAAAAAACTGCTTTTCAAGAATTTTGGCAAAAAACTTTTGAACAAACAATTTTTGCATAAAATCAAAATAAATGTTACATACAACTAGTTGCAATGTTTATGTTTATCTAATCATGTGCAAGATAAACTAACTATATAGATGCATATAGATGTATCAGAAGCATTCAAAAAGCAGTTGTCAAAGATTGCAGACGAAAACAAGAGGTATTTGTTCATCAATTAAAAAACAACTGCAATGTTTTGTTACTGACAACTGCAATGTGGAAACTCATTTTTGAAGCAGGATTACAGATATGACAGTAGGCGGTAGGCCTAATAATGACAGTATCATTTTAACAGTGGCATGGATGGGGAAAATTGAAAAATTCGTTTTCTTCTATTTTCAACGAATTTAAAACTTTTGGACCATTAAACGTTCAGATAAAAAATTGTCCGAAAGTTTGATCGTCGGAAAGTTTTCGATTTTAATGTAGGCCTAATTAATAAGAACATTATTTTGATAGATATCTATCAAGATAAATAGTATCAAGATAAATATTGGTGCCTGCAGCAGAGACAGACCAGTCTGCAGAGTATGGCACTTTTCAACGAGATCTCCGGTGTGCAACGAGAAATTTCTTTTGTTCTCTATTGTCTAATTTGAATAACCTATTGAAAATCTCCGGTGTGCAAGTGCCATACTCTGCACACCTGGAGACAGAGAGGTGCTGAAAAAAATTCAGGTGTGGTAAGAATGTACTCAGATGAAAGATGAAACCAAAATGTGGGTAAAATTCACTTACCGCTGCCAATTCTATGGATGTTTTCGACTTTTAGGCACTACACACGAGAGGGACGGAGATTGCAACCCACCACAGAGACCATCTTGTAAAAAAAAGGAACATTTTTTATGTTAGGCCATTTTGCCTCGTTCCCAAGCAGTTGCCATTGGTTTCCACATGCACGTATTTTTTCTTATAAGAAACTGCTTATAAGAAACTCAACTCGCAGATCGCCAAAATATTAAGAAACTCCAGTACTGGGAAAATATAAGCTAAGAAACTATTTATTTTGATAAAGGAAATCCTCGACATGTTTTTACTTTACTTTCACTTGTTTCCTGTATCATATCATATTGCTCGTAAGGTACTTGAGTCATGTCTAAACATTGGAAAGGTTTAAAAAACCTTGTTTTGAAATGTTCACGAGGGCACAGGTAGTGAACATGAAGATTTTTATGGAACCTCTAAGAAACTCGTAAGAAACTCCGAGTACTCAAAATCTGATAATTTTAAGAAACTTCCAGTACTGGCCCAAATTCTTAGTTTCTTATAAAAAAGATACTTGTAGTCAGTTTCAAGAATCTTCTGGAGCATTTGGACATTTTTAAGCAGTTTCCTGCTATTTTTGAAAATGATTTGAAATTTTTTTCCAATCAATGATAATTTTTGTCACAAATAATGACATTGAATTATATGGAGATTCATTTTAGATTAGAATGCTATTGCAGTTGTACACTTAATTCCTTTGGTCAGAAAACAAAAAAGGGATTCTGTATTTTAGAGTTTAGGCTGGGCTGGCTTCTTTATTTGAAAATGACTATTTCAATTTTGAATGTGTGTATTTTTTTGCAAATTTTCACGTGACATTGGGACATTCCAGTAGGAGCTCACGTCACTGTACATAAAAGTCATTGCACTGCAGAGATAGTTTTTGAAAAGCAAAAATGACTGGCCGATGAAGGGTTTACGCCCGTTTTACGGTTGCGCGGCGCAATCTGTAATTGAATTGTATGCTTGGTCTGTTTTCTTAAGTTACAGAAATTGAGCCTACAGTTGCTTACATCTTATAAGCAGGCATTTTTTAATAAAAATAAGTGAAAACAATACAGGAGATAAAATGAAAGAATGGCGGGAAATATATTTTGATACGGAGGCCTGGAAACCAGCCATCAACTTGGTCAAGAATAACTTGAAGAATATGACACACATATAAATTGTAAGCGCGGAAGTAGTTCCGTCTTCACTGAAATCAAGGCAGAAGAAGGCCTGCAATTTGTCAAGCTGACACTGATCGCTGCTACATATTAGTTTGGTAAATCAACATGGGCAAGCAAAAGACTTTGAAAGGTATAACAGGTTTTGATAAGCTGCAGGGAGAGCCCCAAAAACAGACTTTGTCCTGCAAAATCAAACACACAACGATTGATTCCAAATCGTTTTGTCTGTTCTTTGACTTTGTTGACCTCTCTTTGTTGACGCAATTATGATATTTTACTGCAACCCGACTGCAACGTTGAATGATTGACTGATAAGCAGTGTGATGCAGAGTATCAGATCAGAATATGTGATTATTCTGCAAGGGAAAAGGAGTGCTTATAGATTCCTACCGTTTCACTATAATTAATGTTCACCAACTGACTGAAGAAGACTGGGGGCGGGCCTATAATCTAATTTGGATCTGGAAGATAGATTATTATTGACACTTTTGCCTCACACTTGCAAACAGCTGGAGTGGAGCTGGTGCTATCCTCACTGATAAGTTTGTTAAGTACACACAGAGTGTGCATGGCTATTGTATTAAAACAATCACTCTATTGTTCTTCTTTTGTCATACTTACTTCTTTTGTCATACTTGAAATTACATGGAAGATCTTACTCTCTTGGAACACAAAAAGCAGTTTGGGGTGCTGCATCCCTGATGGAAAAATCTTTTGTCACTGGCAAGTGCGCTGCCATAGAGACTGGGGAGGACACTAGCGTACAAGCCAGGGCTGGTTGGAAAAATTTGGAAAAGGTCTGCCTAAAGCACAATGTGACACTTGCAGTAGTTTCGGTCGGCAACCAGCGCGCTCGCCATGTGCGCATGCTCTATTGCTAGAGACAATGCGCACTTGGCAAGCGCATGTCACCAACCAAATCTACTGCAGTGGAGGTCAGCCTTTAGTCAGGCAAAAATTTTGGTAAAGAATAAACTCTGATCAGGCAGCCCCCAGATTTTGTCTTCCCATAAATATATGAGGGCAAATGAATTGGGAGCGCACCCAAGCAATTTTTGCTATCATGCTGTTTCTTACCCAGGAAATGCCCCTTTATCTTTGGGAAGCATTCTCTTTGCCCCTGGGAAATTCCCTGTTTGCCATCAAAGGGAATCTACTGTATAGTACATATAAAAGTGGTGTCTAAGCCACTTGCGGTCAAATTCTAGCCAATCAGATGTCAATGTTTCATGTGCACAAAGATCAGTTACCTCAAATATGGTTCAGTATGTTATCTTTTGTTCCTTTTAACTCTTGTATGTTTTTCATTTTGTAGGAGGAAAGGAACAGGTGGAGGATCCAGTTTACACAATGGACAAATTCATCGGAGAAGGTGTTATGTTCAAATGCAAGGTAATACATGACCATCTCAGGAACTTAGGCTTAAATCATGATTTTTCAAGATTTGTCAACCTTCACTATACAAGTCATAATCAAACAGGTGAACAGGTTAATGCATGACCAAAGAAGACTTTCAAGGCCTCTACTTGTTTGCATGAAGTCTCCTGAACTACTACCGCACCGTTAGAAAAGAAGAATGTTGTTATCACATACAGTCCTCTTATTATTATATCCTTCTCCAAGGTTTGGGCCAGGGGCAGTATTGATTCTTAAGCTAAAACAATATACAAAATGCCTGGTATACCTTCTAGCAATCCATTATATCCCTTGTCCACCCTACTTGTTCTGCATGATTTTGAAAATTATGGTAACTTATTTTACTCTGCAATTGTAGCTTTTTGGTCACTCAAAAGTAGAAGGACCGAGAGGTGATGCAATCTGTGCAGAAGCAATTGGCAAACTCAAGGTAAAAGAATCAAATTTTTCTGACCTTTATTCTTGTAACTTTCCTTGATTTTTTAGTGCTTGGTCAAACCTTACTCATCCAGGGCTATTTCTTTAAAAAGAATGAAAAGGCAGTTTCAATATCTCCTTGTTTGCTTCTGCAAATAGTATACTGGCAAAAGAAAGCAATTCCATATCTTTTTTGTTACAAATAAATACAACTAAACTACAACTGCATATATATTTTCTATGGCTGCCACTGTCTGCATGCAACTGCATATATACTCCATTTCATATTATGTTATAATTTAACGTAAACACAACACTACATACTGTACATCAATGAAATATATACATTGGATTCAAGAAAGGAACAATTCAACTAGGCGTCTCCAAAAGAAGCTTCTAGAAGACTCTTCCCCTAATTCACCTTGCAGCAGAATTGGCATTGACAATATATTCTCAAATAGATCAATCACCCAGAAATACATAAAACTATGTCTCAGATCTGTGACCCACTGAAGCTATCTGTTTATCATAAGTTTGTGTTTGATTTGCCTTTCAGCTGCAAGCCAAACAATTGAACAAAGAAAATAAAATACACAAGCAAAGGATTTTCTTGAACATCTCACTGAAAGGAATAAGGATCATCGATGAAAAAACAAGGGTAAGTACATGTATTTTTTTCATTGAAACTAAGAAATTGGGCCACTGTAAGTTTCTTGAAATTTTCAAATTTTGAGTACTCAGAGTTTCTTAAGAGTTTTTTAAAGGATTCATGACAATCTTCATGATTCACTTCCCTCATGAACATTTCAAAACAATGTTTTTGAAGCTCTTCCAGTGTTTACACAATGCTCAAGTAGTACTTTCAGAGTAATATGAGATAGGAAACAAGTAAAAATAAAATAAAACCATGTTAAGGATTTCGTTTGTCAAGAATAAATAATTCTTTACGTTATATTTTCCCAGTATTGAAGTTTCTTAATAATGTTTTGGCGATCTGAGGGTTCAGTTTCTTGTACTGTAAGCAGTTTCTTATATAAAGAACATGTGGACAGTTTATCTGGTCCTTCGATAGACAGTTGCACTAAAGATGGCAGCAGATAATTTTTTATGATGATCCTTAGCGTTAAATAATGAATCATCCAATCAAATCAATAGAACTTTTTAAGATGCAAAGGATCATGGTAAAATTTCCCTGACTCCATCCTTAGCAATTGTCTAATGAATTTTCAAATTTTAAGCTCAAAAACTTTATCAAAATACTTTGTTGAGCCACAATTTATTGCACTTGTTTTAAACTTTTCATTTTATGAGTTAAGCCTCTATATAAGTTGGTAGTAAGCAAAGGAAGTTTGGATGTTGATATTTTTGGACCTTTCAATGGTCCAAAAATTTATTGTCCAAAATATTTGTGGTCATTAAGTGTTTGAAATTATTTCAAATGAAGTAAGCTCACAAGAAGGTATCTTACTCTTCAAAAAGTAATGAATTGCTTGGATTTTTTTTTGCATGAATGAGGAATGCATTGGGAAAGCCATCCATATTGTGAAGCATCGTCATAATTTTTCAGCAGAATCTTTAGCAATCATTCTCATCATCCTCAACAATAACTATTATTGAA
>REGL01000001.1:1192012-1203633 GCA_004194395.1 Aurelia aurita complex sp. Pacific | reverse complement strand
GAAACTAAGCCGGATGAAAATTCGTATAGCACCGTGTAAACGCTTTTCCCGTACTAATATAAGTACGGATTAACAGTGAGGGGTACGGTTTCACAATGAGGGTGCTTTTCATTCAATGCGAGGCGTAATCATGATGACTGCCTGGTTTGTTCCTTTGACTTGTTTGAATGCCCGTTTTTAGATATCTAACGGTTTCGAGTAGTTATGGCGTCTCTATCGTTCTTAACTTTGGTTTTTCAAAGTTGAAGCTATTGCAAGCATATTTAATACCATTAAGAACAATTTGGCCGCACTGTGGACTTACCCAATTCGTCTTGTAAGGAAGAAAGAGACTCTTTTTCCATTATACCATTAAGAACAATTTGGCCGCTCTGTGGACTTACCCAAGTCGTCTTGTAAGGAAGAAAGAGACTCTTTTTCCATTATACCATTAAGAACAATTTGGCCGCTCTGTGGACTTACCCAAGTCGTCTTGTAAGGAAGAAAGAGACTCTTTTTCCTAAAGAGTCTCTTTCTTCCTTCAAGACGACTCGGGCACTTTCTTCCTTCAAGACGACTGATAATTATGTAATAGTTTGATACCTTGCATTTAAGAAATTGGAGCATGCACATCTTGTGCACAAAGTCTCTTATATCAGCCACGACAAGGATGATCGACGGACGTTTGGCTACATTGTCAGTCTTCCTGAAGGATATAATTTGTTTGCATTTAGAACAGAGAAAAATGTGAGTAGTTATATATGATACATCAATTATTGCTGCAAGTATTTTCTTAATTTTCATCATTCATTCCTATTCTCACTAGTTGCACGTCTAACAAAGACAGATTTTGTAATACAATAGCAACAGTTGCGTTTGATTCACACCTCATTTCAAAGCGATTAGCGATTACAGACAAAGGCAATTCTCTCAACCAGTAATTCAAAACAAACAAAGCCGCAAGAGTTGCCCTGAAACCAATAGGTCAAACGCTCGCCTTGTGCAAGCGAGGGGTGGTTTTTAAGGGAAGTTATGTGCTTATAACGAAAGAACAAGGGTAAATCTAAAGTTCTGTCTGGCGGATTTTGTTTATTTGATTCAGGAGCTGTTTTGTAATCGTTTCATATAAGCCCTAAATATGCGAGAATTACAATGCCTTCTGCTCGGCTTCTGGATCAAATAAACAAAATCCGCCAGACAGAACTTTAGATGTATCTATCCTCCTCCTTTCATTATAAGCACATATCTTCTTTTAAAAACCACCTTTCATTTGCACAAGGCGAGAGTTTACCCTACTAGTTTTGGGGGAACTTTTGCGGAATTGTTTGTTTTGAATTACTGGTTGAGAGAATTTCCTTTGTCTGCAGTCGCTAATCGCATTGAATTGAGGTGTCAAACAAAAGCAACTGCTGCTATTGTATTACAAAATTTGCCCTTGTTTGCACGTCTATGATATGTATAATACTCTATTACTCTTCCTTCAAATGATTTATTTACTCGTTCAAACTGTCTACTTTCAGATTCAATAATTACCTTGATGGTCCCTTTATGCTGTAAATTCAATTAACAATTTCGGAAAAGATGGCGTCGAGGAGCATGTGACCAAGATGCATTGGGTTTAATGATCAAATTTCTATAGAATCACTGTTGATTCCATGATAGAACGCAATACATCCTGGTCTATTGCGCCTCGGCGCCATTTTGTCCAAGAGTCTCTAGTTATAAAGAGGGGGCATTGAGTCTTGAGTCTTCGGATTGTCGGATCGAGGCAATATTTCATACAGATTTCGGATTTCTGTATTATTTGACTTGGATTATTTGATCTTGCCATACTTCAGATTCCGGATTGAGATTGGCAAAGAAAGGAATATTAACGGATTTTGGATTCCATTTGAATGTGTTAATGGATTTTGTTGTGATTTTGTAGGATTACCAGATTTTTTAACTCCTCAATGCCCCCTTGATAAACCTTCTTCAGGTCTTTCTCCGACAAAATAAATAGGAACGTTATCAGAATTTTATTTTATCTGGTATTTCAACTTATGTAGTTTGGTAATTCCAAATCCACAATATCTTAGAATCGCTTATAAACGACGCCTTGTTACTCGGTTCCTTTCCAGGCTGGAAATGTGACTTCAAGTCTCAAAGAACTTTTCCATGCTGTTTACTTGAAACACAAATATGAACGCGAGAAAGGAAAAAACCCACCTGGCAGTGAAACAGAAACGAATGCCTCGAATGATGCAGAAATCGAGAGAGGTATGCATGATGCCAATTTTGTTAGTTAAACCTTCCTCATTTCATCAAATCAAAATAACCAGAATTTTCGAGCTCCTTGTGTTTCCAATAACTCTAAAATTTTTTAATCAGTTGCTGCTACCAAAATAACCCGCAATTTTTCAAGGATTTTTATGAAAATTAATAAACCTTCCTCCAATATGTGGAATTTATTAGAATTAATAAACCTTCCTCACAGCCGTGGAGCCTTAACTTTTTCTGGACTTTGGAGGTATGATATCTATCCAATGTTATTAATAATCGCACTACTGCGATGCCGAATGAGTAAAGATAACGCCCTCTTTTTGGAAGGCTACTCTGGACTTTGGAATGCTAAAAATTTGGACAGGGGAACTTGCAAAAACGTCCTATAATCACAGTTAAATCAGATGATTCTCTGTCCTACAGCCATGACTTGCACAACATAGGTTCCAAATCTTTTAAAATGCTGGTGTAAAATTCAATGACCTATTTCCTTGAACTGAATGGCTTCAAAGAAACTGCTATGATTCTGCCGTTGGACTTTTCTGAAACCTTCAATATTTTCAGAATAAGAGTGTTTTTCTTCTTTTTCGAGAATTCAAGAAACATTTTCAAAAAAGCTGAAAACTATCGTAATTTCTAAACTGTTTGACGCAACATGAAATAGTTTCCAAGAACTCCACAGTTTATGGATGTCTACAATATGGTATCAAGCAAAAGTCTGCCACGCTGCTGGTTTATGATTTATACATTTGATGACGTCACATCCTCAAATGAGCTGGAATATAACATATGCTGTAATTTCTAAAAAATATTCAAGATTTCTGAAAAGTCCAACGGTAGAATTATAGATAGGTAGCTAAAGTTTCTTTTCAGCCATTCAGTTAGAAGAAATTGGTCATAAAAGTTTACACCCCCTTTTTATGCCGATTGAAAGATTTGGAACCTATGCTGACTTGCATACGCTTTATAACGCGTTAGCCTCCAGCATTCTTTGAATCTGAGCATTATTCAAGTCAGCTTTAGCATTTGACGCCTTTGTAAAAGGNCAAGGAAACCAAAAGGCTTATGACCTGTGCACCTATCAACAAACAAATTTTCTTGCAACCATTTATGAAACATCTTTTCTTCGTTTAGGTGTAGAAGAAACAGAGGAAGAAAAGGATGAAAACCCTTACTCAGTAAGTTTAAAAATCACTTTCGTGTTTCTGTGCTAGGCTCAATTCGTGGCTAAAGTTAGAAGGTATTTCACCGATTTAAATAAATAAATGATTTACTAAGTTCAGAAAATCTTAGAGAATCGATTTTCCAGACCATGAATTTATTAGTTCATGGTCACACTGGTCGTATTTCTTCGACTGCAAAAAACAGAATTGTGTTGTATTATATAATATCATATTTTATTGTGCTGTATCGTATTGTGTCTAGTCTAGTGTATAATTATCTGCAAATGTTATAAGATAGAGACAGGAATTGAGAGGTCGTGAACGACTAGGCCATCATACTTGCTCTTTTCTATTCAATTTTGCTTGCTTCGAAGGCCTAGCCTTATTTTCCTGTGAGTCATTTTAATTTCTTTGTTTTTACCCTTTTAAACGAAGGCAGTTATCCGTTGATTTTCGTTGTTCTGGTACAGTCGAACAAATCGTAACAGTGTTTGCCGTGATTTTCAAGGTACCATCAAAATTTCAATTATTTGAAAAGAGAAACGACGAGGAAAAGAACCCTTATGCGGTATGTATAAAACGGACAATTTCAGCTTTAGAATTCTGTGACCAATTTTTTTTGGAATATTCCAGGTTCTTTGATTTTGCATTTTAAAGAAATTTCATACCAGAAGCCCATTGACTTACCAAATATTGTATTTGTTAGATTATGGAAAAGAAAGCTTTAATGCCTAGGCAAGTATTTAACCGAATCTTGCGATGTTGATATAAGCATATTCTTTCTGCCAGGTACCAAACTCGCAACCATTGTGTGATGTAGCTGATCAGGTTAGTTTATATAAATATTTCTATCCAGATAATAAGCCTTATCGTTAAATTTAATAACTGCGTATATTTAGGAATCACTTAGGCCTGAAAGTCAATTTGGTCACAGCTATCAGTGGCCTTCATGCAGCTTCGACTGTTATTCCTGCAAGGATCGATTACATTTTACTTTGGCTCTCCAGGATGTTTGTTTGTTTGTTTGTTTGTTTGTTTGTTTGTTTGTTTGTTTGTTTGTTTGTTTTTATTTGTTGAAAACGATTGATGATGTACGACTGTAAAATTCTCAAACCTTCAAGCTCTATTTTCTCTCCAGCAGCTTAATGTTCTGCATGGTGTCCCAGAAATGTGTATGTATCTTTCTAGAAGAATTCGACATTGTTATCCTTACGTCAAACAAAATTTCATTGTAGGATGGATCTCAAGAAGAGACTACAGATGACGGGGGTAACTTATTGGACTGGGCTGATGTTAATGAAGAATTAGATTTTATTCAAAAGGTAGTCTTATCGTTTTATCGTTTACTTGAGAGAAACATCCATATTCAAACTGTGCAAATTCTGTATTCGTATTTCAACACTTTTTCGAGGGAACTATCGTTTTCTTTCGTTCACGGTTGCAAAATTTAGACAAGACAATAGCATGAGTTGCTTTTGATTGACACCGCAATTCAAAGCGATTAGCGCTCGCAGATAAAGGAAATTCTCTCAACCATTGATTCAAAACAAGCAAAGCCGCAAAAGTTTCCCTGAAACCCAGGTAGCTGGCTCGCTCGTTTTGCAATCCAGAAATTGCTTTCAAGGGCAAACATGAGCACTGCTCAGCTTCTGAACCAAAGAAATAAAATGCCCAGGTAGATGTTTGGATATATCCTTCTTCTTTCGATATATCCTCATATTTTCTCTTTAAAATAATTTCGGGAATGCATAACGAATTTGCTACCTACCTGGGTTTCAGAGCAACTTTTGCGGCTTTATTTGTTTTGAATTACATGTTGAGGGAATTTCCTTTATCTGCGATCGCAAATCGCTTTGAATTCAGGTGTCAACAAAAGCAACTCATGCCATTGTCTTACAAAATCTGTCCTTGTTCTAGACTTATCACAATTCGTTCCAGTTTTCGCTCGCAATTACTTACTTATCTATTGAGTAGAATTACTTATTGAAAGGTTAAAATCAAATATGAAAAACGAGTGAAATTTACGACGAATTGTAATCAGTCTATCCTTGTTCCTTGCTGAAGGAAAAAATCATTTTAATCGATTTAGCAGCTTTTCATCGATTTTGCATAATTTTATCAAAATTTTACTCAAACTTTCAATGAAATTGATTAGGGGATCCTAATAACGTTTGGGATGTAAAAACTTTTCGAAATTTCATAAACAAGGAGGATGTCTGTTTAACTCCTAATATTTTCTCGCTGTTTTTAAACAAAAAACTTACTTCTTTCAAAGGTTGGCTACATCGTTCTCTCCCCGCAGAAGTGACCTGTCCTATTTTCTTTTTGAAGATTGTTGACTGGTGATGATCAATAAGCATAATAATTGTGCGAATTTTTGGCATACCTTGGCCAATTTTACCGCTTGCAAGCAAACAACTGTTTCTTTCTCGTGGACATGTGTTATCGTACGTTAAACGAATGGGAAAACACACAGATGTGGTGCCCCAATTTGTGATCTCTTCCCCTATCATTTTCATTTAGTTATTTTTACATGCTAGCCCCATTAGTCGAGAGGACCGCTTTACTGGGGGCCGTGTCAGACTTAATAATAGTACGGTACAACTAAAAATAATTTGGTTGAGAATCACCCCTATGTTTACAAAATAAAATGAAAATAGATAGAGTTGGCTCAGAAATGCAAAGTACCCTTCAGCCTACTTTTTAAAATGCCAAGGAAGGGTGCTTGTTTGATATTCAAAGGCAGTTTAATCCAAAGTTTTTGCACCCTGGAAAGACATATTTTCCTGCCTAGTGCAAGTTTTCATCCTTAGAATAAGGACATCGGCAGTGGCATTGCGCGAATTCATATTCATATCACGCGCAGAATTGTTCTTGAAAAGGTTTGAAAGACACATCTTTCAATTTTATCTTACGTCGTTGCTTAATTGCGTAATTTTTCTGATATTTTCAGGACATGAAGCGATCAGACACACGTCAGCTCTTGAAAGAACTTGGTGACTTCGATTTGGAGAAGAACCCACCACAAGAGCCAGAACAGAGCATATTTTCAGATGACCCTTTCTTCGGCGGAGCATCATCTGGAATGAAGAGTTCCACTTCAGACCCTAATCTCATCCAGGAAAGCAACCCATTTGGTGCCTCAAACAGTTTTGCCCCTCAGTCAAGTAATCCACCCATTCAGAAGAGCAGGTCGATGGAGTTTGGCTTGTTTGATAACAACGATGCTTTCTCGTCAACGCAACAAGATATGAAAGTGCCCAGTACTCAGCCTTTTGCCTCCGAAGCAGGGGATCTATTTAGCAGCATACAACCGACACAACCGACATTGCAGTCATCTAATAGTGACTGGTCAACGTCTTTTGGAGCAACCATGGGAGACCCTGCTCAATTTTCAACGCTTTCACCAACCGGCAACGAAAACTCACTGTTTTCATCATTTGAACAAGTCCCAAGTGTTGAGCTGATACCCGAGAAAACTTCGGAACCAAACACAGGAAAATCAGATCCATTTGCTGCCCTTACTGGTGATATCAGCGATATACGAGGCACTCTTCCGACCGCACAAGGAGGCAACGTGGCTCAGTTTCCCGCAAAAGCGAAACCAACACCGACCGCACGAGCCGATTCCCCGCGTGTTATCAGCCCTGGTCCTTCAATTCTTCCGGGTCAAGCGACTCAGCAACAATATTCACCAGCCGGATTCCAACAACAATCATATCAAAACGGACCAGCTCCTGGCTTTGCACAGAATAATCCATTCAATCAGTCCACGATGCAATACAACGCTGGGTTTTCTCCGCGTCCTAACATGCCGCCGATCCCTTCCAGACCAGATATACCGGCCATTCCTGCTCGTCCGGATTTGGTCTCTCCGGGTGTTGGTTTCCAGGCTACGCCGCAGGTGCAACAACAGTATGCACCACCAATGCCAGCGCCGTACAACCAGACACGTCAAGCATCGTTTCAAATGCAAGGTAGGAAGGCGCACCAATATTGCAGACACATACAGTTAAGCCCGAAATTATTCATACCTATGCCAAAATCTGAGTATTTTGCATCGTTCTATTTGAGGACCAATTTTACTGTGGCTGAATTTTCGTAAGAATGTGATTAAAGGCTGAAACAAGTGCTACAAGAGACATTTCAAGGAATGAAATATCTTGTGAATTGGTTAGCAAATATAACAATTGAAAATACTACAAATTTGGCATAGGTATGAATAATTTCGGGCTTAACTGTATCTATGACAAACAGTTTTTGCCATATCTATTTGACTTTAACTTTTTTTAAAACCCTTCCCTAACCATTCTATTTCTAAATTATATCTTCACTTGGTTTGTTCAATACACTTTTCTCTATTGTTTGTTACAAAGCACAGGATCGAGGCTGAATTTTTATTGCAATGAAACTTCATGAAGCAGAAATAAAAAGTCGTAAAACAATGGAATTCCACTCCAAACTACTCCAAACTTGTCTGTTGTATTAACCAATTGCTAACATGACATATGTCCTTCAAGCGTAGTAGCCCCTTCATCCACGAGAACTGCTTTTCAACCATCTTCTAACAGTGGATTTTTGCATGGAAAGCCAAGAAGAAAACTATGCTGCCTTAGAAGAAGACCGAAGGAATAGCAACATTATCAAGCTTTACAGTAGTGTCCCGCATATAAGAAACAACTTTTTCAATTTCAGGTCTAATGCGTTTCTTATAAAATGAGATAAACTTGCAAATCAGGGTAAAATTTCTTATTACAAAAATCATATACTGTTGAACCAGACATGATCTCTATTGATAATTATTATTTTGAATTGTATTTGTAAATTTTCACTTCCAGAAAATGCTACAGTTATTTCAGGAAGGTGCTTTTTACAAACAAAATTATTTTTTCATTTGAATAGGTACAGTTCAATGCAACTGGAATGCTGAAAAATTCCAAGGTTTCAATGCATAGTTTTAAAATAAGAAACAAGCTTTCTTTCAGACCTGAACAAGTTTCTTATAATATGGGGTATTATTTTGAATATCAGGGTCTGTGTTTCTTAAATTTGTGTTTCTTATATGCGGGACACTACTGTACTCGCAATTCCATGGAAGAGAAACAACACAGTGAATAAAAATACAATTTTGATCATAATGTAGGCTACATCAACGGTGCATTATTGCCCACGGTGCAAATTTGCCCATTAGAGAAGCTCCTCACTCATTTTTACACTACTGATTTCTTATAGGAATGCAGAACACTTCCCCGCCTGCCCCACAACCGGCTAAAGATCCATTTGCCGACCTCGGTGGTTCTTTTGCCTTGGGCAATACGCCATCAGCCCAAGAGTCGCTGTATTCAACCGTTGATACGTCAAAAATAAAGAAGTCTGCTGCGAATCAAGCAAGCACAGACATGTTTGGAATGTTTGACAACCAAACATCAACGAGCGGATCCAATGGATTTGGCAGCAATACTGCATCAAATAAAACGTCAGACCAGGTAAGCTGAAGTGCCTTACTCTTTGATGCCAAAGGCATCTCTTTACATTAGATGCAAGGGGAGGTTTGCGATAACGCAAAATTACTGAGATACAAGACCCCTCATTTTTTTATTCAGGAAGACCGACTTTAGTGAACGTCCCAAAGGGCTCAAGTATTTTTGAATTTTTCTTTTTAATTCAACGTAGTACCTGTCCATGGTAAAAGTCTTCGTAAACGTAGACATTTATTTTGTTTATCCACGAACAGTCACAGGCAATAATGAAGGGTTACACAAATATGCTACAAGGAAAGCGATAGATTATCGAGTATATGAATCGCGTAAAACTTGGGGGGATAAAACTTTCAGGAACAAGGGTCCCCGATTATGTTTTTTATCAATAAAAAACATAACCAAAATAAAATAGTATCCTGCAAGCCTTAAAGCGTTCAAAATTGCTAAATATTAACAATCATAAACTTCAGATCAGAATTATCATTTTATAAACAATTAATCTTTCATCAATATATATCTTTTGTGACAATGCTATAATTTTCGATATTTACTTTTATTTTTCTTTTCTTTTTTGCATTTTGATTTAACGGCCAAAGCCGCCAAAGCTAGATAAGCCATGCTTTACTTTGGTCTTATAGGATACAGGGCCGTGTTGTTCAAACCACTTAGCGGTAATGTTGGATTAAAGGCATGATTCTGTAGTCATTTGCATAGTCCTATTCTGGTATTAGCCTAATACCAGTTTTGAACAACCGGGCCCAGATCTTTTTATATATACCTGTAATAACTTTCAGTCCTGTATTCTATGAAAAAAGTTGAATTGAATTGAATTTACTTACATAAGATTTTTATAGTATCTGAATAGCCTCACTACACAAGAACCCTCAACTTACCGCTCGTCTAATTGAAGTGAATTAATGTTGTTGTTGTCGCTCCAGTTGTCGCTCCTAGTTATAGCGTCCATCACCCTATCAATAGCGATAACCTACGAACATATAATCAGTCTAGTATCTGAACATATCTAATTGATATGTTCGCAACAAGAAGTGTGATGAATGACAAGCAAACAACGGGCTTGCAGGCTTTTTAACTCATCTTTACAAGCGCAATACTTGCTTCTCTTCCAGGACCCGTTTGGCTTTGGCTTCTAATTCACGAAAAATTCATTCATATAGTTGCAAAACTGCTGCTTGCCAGAGGCACACACTTCTTTTGAAGCTACCAAGCAAGAACAGATTGCGCAAATATACAGACTTTTTGCAGGATTTTCATAAAGGTAACGGAAATTTATTAGCTCAAAATTTGTTTATGCTTTTTTATATTTGTATTTTGCAAGCATAGCTACTAGAAGAATGTAGATGCCGTTGCAGAGTTATAGAAGTTAAATTTAAGAAGGGAAACCTAAGGCAAATCTCCTGGTTAGATTTCCCAAAAAATTAGAGTTTAAATCACTATCTATCGCTCCTAGACTTTAACTTAAAGTCTGGCTAAAGAGGACAATTCCAAGCAGAAAATGCACAAGCAAGAAAAGTTGAAATTATAATTATTCTGAGCAACGGTTCAATTTTGATGGACATTTCCAAAAAAAGAAAACTTTATCGAAACAACATCAAAATCGAAAAATCTAAATGGAAGGTATAGGGAAAAGGATACATTTTTTGGTGACCAAAACGTGAACGAGGAAAATTCTGTTAACGTTTTTCTTTCCATTTGAATGGAGCAATGTGGGCACATTTGTTTTCAGTGAAATTTCTATTCAATGCCACCACCCTAAGTTTTATTTGTGGCTACTCCCTTAACTGCGAACGTAGTGGGCTGCCACTCCGGAAATTTGAGCAAGCTTGCCGTACTTGCAGCACTCCTTCGGAAGGTAGATTACTACTACGCCTGCAGTTAAGGTAGCAGCTTCAAATAAGGATGAAGGTGGTAGCATTGTCCGTATTGTTCCATGGGCATTTGCTACATTGGTTTTGGTTTCGCAAACTATATCAATATTGCTGGAACTTTCCAATAAACATTGTAGTTGTTCAATAGCATTTCATAAAAATGTATTTTTAATTTTGAGTGGTCATTTTATTTTCATTTTTTTCTTAGTTTTGATTATAGTTATCAATTAATGGGAAATTCGTGTATTGTGTCCATGTTTACGTTAAATAACTGATTGCAACAAAAATGCTATGTGAATAGAAAATAGAAAAATATATCATAAGAATAATAAAATATAAATGATTTATAAATTGAGTGTACGTTTGGCTAAAAGAGATTATTTCGTGATATTAATATCATAATTTTTCAATTGATTTTTACATTTGTTAATTTCTTATCAAGGCAGTTCTTAGTTGCATCCCTGCCTTGAATATACCTTTGCACAAAAAGCAAAGCATCAGGACGAAAGCGGACATAACTAAACATATAAGGGGTGCTAAGTACTACATGTTCCACGCTACAATCCATGTCCCAAAGCAGGGCAAATCCAGCCAGCTTCAGCTTTATAGAAAATATATTTTGGTCCAGATGCCGGACTGCCGCGAGCATGTTCAAAGTGGTACCGTTGGCTAGACTAATTTTTACGAAAATTGCACCCTTAGCTAGACCAATTTTGACTGTTCCCTTGCTTGACCAATATTGTCAATTATGATACCCTTGGTACCAAATATGATAACAATGACCGTTCCCTAGACCAATATTGCCAAATATGATACCCTTGGCTAGACCTTGGCTGGACGAAAACTGCAAA
>REGL01000001.1:1157698-1171502 GCA_004194395.1 Aurelia aurita complex sp. Pacific | reverse complement strand
GAAAAAAAAAAACATTAAAACGAACAACATCTACCTGATTCAAAATAAGACTTCTGTTTGGAAAGTTGAATTATGCAGATCACTAGCCCTGGCAAAAAAAACGGTGCTCAGACCTTTTCTGTGCTGGGTGCCAGAGTGCACTGAAAGCAATCGGTAAGTTTGTGTAAGTTTAATGAGTGAGTGAGTACAGTAAAAATCCTTATATCTACCCAATAAATAAGAACTATTTCAGCCTGATATCTCAGCTAGGTTCTTAATGAAGGGCTTCATTCATTCATTGGGAAATAAATGCAATCTGTTATCTGTTTCCTAATCAACCTCTTTCATGGACTCCAGAAACATTGCTTACAGAAATGTGCTAGGCAAGGCCTGCAAAACTTGGGAAAACTGGGTAAGCTTGTGGTGAAATGGGTAGGGCCTAGATTGTAAATAAATTTGGGTACTTTGCTGTAACTCTGCCATGGAAATTTTTTGATATCTTGATTTTTTTTCAAAATGGCAGCAATTTAGTCATTTCAAAGAAAACTGTAATTTCAAAGAGTACACCAACGCAAAAAATTGATTGGCTGATTGATTAGATGCGCTTGGGGGCAACGGACCAATCACATTGCATAAAAACTACAACCAGCTACAACTAACGTGAACCATAGCATAGTTAATAATTATGCGTGAACAGATATCTCTGAACGCTGCTAAAATGGATAATGTTACAATTACAACTTTCTAAGACGGTTGTAATCGTAAAATTACTTCGCTTAACCATTGGTTGATGAGTGTATTACTTTATATTGATGACTGTCAGATATATTTCCAGTGATTTGCAGGCCAAGGAACAGAGTGTTTTCCTCGACTTCTGGGGGACATCCTATTCGCTGGAAGCAACTGTTCTACATAATAATACACTCAATGTTTGCAGGAACGGGTGTGGTTATTCCACAATCATAGCTTGATAATAATTTCTTTATCCAATTGTGCTCCTGCTGGTGAAAGTCGGTCAAATATATTATTCTTATTTGCGGTGTAAAATGTATATTTTGTGGGTAGGGCAATACTGATTAGCGCTGGGCCAGCTGATTTGAGTTGAATGTCAGCTGATAGCGGTCCGAAAAGTCCTGAAACGGAATTTCAAGGGCTGAAAGCATTGTTTGAGTGCAGGAAGCCATAATTAGCCGCAAAGATGTTTACGTAAGTAGGCGAATGACGTATGCTTGATTACGTAGTGGGTAATCTAAATCAATGTTCAAGAAGGACAAGAATTAAAAATGTCCATGACAACATTCTACACGAGGGGCGTATCAATGCGATGAAATGAAAGAGCCGCAACGTGGCGTACTTTTTACTATTGAATTGCACCCACCGGGTCCTCATAGAGTCTTACTCTCTCGAGCCTTACGCGCTAGGCAAGTCCATAGCCAGCGAGGGGAACTAGGGAGGTACCACCTCTCCTATTATTCACAGTCAAAAAACAATGCATTTTGTCTTTACTTTATTTACCAGTTACCAGAGTTTTGTGTCTCGTCTTATTTCATTCAAAATGTGGCGAATCTCTACGTAAGGCTTCCCCTTCAAAAGTCCTTGGGAAGTCCTGGGAAGTCCTTTACCTGCTCAAGTTTGAAAATTATTAAATTTCTCTCTCCTGACATTTTGGTAACGGACAGAACAGAAATCAAACAAGAAAACACAGAAGAAGGAAACTCTTGTGACGTCAATAGTGGTTTTCCAGTTCTTTGATAGTGAGATTAGCACACCGGCGTTGATTTTAAGTGAAACCACATCCATAAATAAAGATCAATTCCTGGAATTTGGATTTATCTGGAGAGCAGTGCTAGGGTTAATCGTTTATTTTCCTTTTTTCTTTTCTCCTTCCCAGTGACCGTGTTGGACCCAGCGTCCTGGTAGTGCCTAGCTAATATATCTCCGTCATTTGTCTTTAAATCGAACTCCTATCATCTGTTAGCCTGCGTGCAGACTCTACTGCTCACTTTTCTTCAGGGAATCAGTAGAGTCTGCACGCAGGCTAATCATCTGTGGGTCGCAATAAGTACGCAAAGCCCCTTGGTGAAAAGTAAAAAAATTTTTCCCGCCATCTTCCGCGATTGATTTCGGGGACTCCACAGGGGGCTTCAAAGAGGGGGCTTATTAGAGAGGGGGCTTGTTCGTTGAGTTAAATCATTGACCTTGGTTAAATTACAAGGACATAAATGATGGCTATTTGTTGTTTTACCCCATACTGTACCTTGCGGAATCAACGTACAATTTTACGAGTCAAATACAACAAATTCGAAACATTTTGTATCTCAAACAATATCAAAATTAAAACGCAAATTTGTTTAGCTAAGTCAATCGAAAATCTTTGATAATCTCTGGCATTTGATGTAAGTGGGGAAAGGGGGCTTGCTTAAACTTTTGGCTCAGAGGGGGGGGGGCTGATTACAGCTTTTACGGTAATTCAGTTCTGAGAGATAAATTATGCAGCTGTTAGTTTCGATGTCAACGAATCCCACTGTTGTTTATTGGTATTGACGAGGGAAAAAACTTCACTCCGACTGGGTCATCATTTCTTCGTAATAAATCGATCACACGCCCACGGCGCTTATATGTGCGTTTGCAAAAGCAATGTTAATTTTGAGGTGGGCGCTTATTCAAGATCTGGCGTTGTATCAGATCTATGCAGCAATCAGCTTCTTCTCTTGATATGACAGTATTCGTAAGGCAATCTTTTGCCAATTACTGTAAAATTATTGAAAGCAAGGCCACTTCTTCAAAATCAAGTACGGAAATTCAATTGAAAAACTGAGCCGAGCTCTTTGCCCAGCTCCTAAAGGACGGGGGCGGGCTGTAGGCGGTCTGTTGAACTTGCTACAAGTTTATATGTTTTTTCACGAACCAAAAAGAGAGACTTGTAGCAAGTCTAGCGATCTGTAGACGGTAGGGGATAACTGTATTGGAACAATAGATCGGATCCTGCAGGTAGATATCCTTCAAAAAGTCTGCATCAAGTGACATTCTTGTATCTATTTCGCAGAAATCTGACGAATTTTCAAACGTGCATAACAATTTTCTAATTCTCTAAAGCTCTAATCCTCCTCAGTCGAACCTTTCGAAGAGAAAAGTATGAAAATATCGCTCCATCAAGATTGCTGCAAAGTCAATGGATTGCAACACGACACCGCAACAACTTCTGAAATAATGGATGACAGAATGAATAAAAAGAACAAATGAATGAATGAATGAACGAACAAATAAACAAAGAAATAAACGAATTAGCTTCCAAGCCCGTCTTTCATTGATCTGTCTACAAAGGAGGAGCCACGATCAATGCGGAACTATACGTCACACTCCAATGTGATCCAAAACAAATCTTTCCATTTAACT
Source organism: Aurelia aurita complex sp. Pacific (assembly GCA_004194395.1). Lineage (NCBI taxonomy): Eukaryota > Metazoa > Cnidaria > Scyphozoa > Semaeostomeae > Ulmaridae > Aurelia > Aurelia aurita complex sp. Pacific. Next base: position 1,168,127 of record REGL01000001.1, on the reverse strand, counting down.
GATAAATCCAGTGTCCAACACGGAACTAGCACCCCCCGATTGTTACATCACGCCCAACTATTTTTACCTCAAAGAAGATTTTGACTGAAACTAAAACAGTCTATTCTGAGATCAGCGCAAAGAGAGGACCACGCAAACCTGAATGCGTGGGTTGAAGCAGCCAAGTGCATGTAAAGAACATTGGCAAAGAGATATAAGTAACACTCTCTTTCTGAGATCTGCTCAAGTAGTAAGTCATTATTTGCAAACTCAGAGAGTTTTTCTTTATTCTTTTTTCCCCATTGTCAGGATTTTCTTCACTTTTCAACGTTGAAGATTTGTGTTCATTGATTTTTCATTCAAGGAAAAATACTACAAACAACATGAGGAGTGCTGTTGTGCTACAAAAGCATTGCTTCCCCCCACCTTTAAATGTCTTGTAATTCAGATAAATTATTCGTGGAACCACTTCTAAGATCTGCTCCACTGCATTAGTAAGTCATTATTTGCAATCTCAGAGAGTTTTTCTTGATTCATCTACCTTTTCTCCATACGCAGAATTTTCTTCAATATTGAACGCTGAAACCGTGACTATAATGTTCAAGTCAACAAATAATCTTGCACCTNAAATCCAGTGTCCAACACGGAACTAGCACCCCCCGATTGTTACATCACGCCCAACTATTTTTACCTCAAAGAAGATTTTGACTGAAACTAAAACAGTCTATTCTGAGATCAGCGCAAAGAGAGGACCACGCAAACCTGAATGCGTGGGTTGAAGCAGCCAAGTGCATGTAAAGAACATTGGCAAAGAGATATAAAGTAACACTCTCTTTCTGAGATCTGCTCAAGTAGTAAGTCATTATTTGCAAACTCAGAGAGTTTTTCTTTATTCTTTTATTGATTTTTCATTCAAGGAAAAATACTACAAACAACATGAGGAGTGCTGTTGTGCTACAAAAGCATTGCTTCCCCCCACCTTTAAATATCTTGTAATTCAGATAAATTATTCGTGGAACCACTTCTAAGATCTGCTCCACTGCATTAGTAAGTCATTATTTGCAATCTCAGAGAGTTTTTCTTGATTCATCTACCTTTTCTCCATACGCAGAATTTTCTTCAATATTGAACGCTGAAACCGTGACTATAATGTTCAAGTCAACAAATAATCTTGCACCTGAGTATCTGTCCCAGTTATTTATAAAGAATAACCCAGCTAATAATACACTAAGAATGAGAAACACCGAATCTGACTTTCAAGTCTATTTCATTTCGTGGGCCTAAGCTAAGAAATTGTAGAGGGTTCTTTTTAAATTATGTTTTACTTTGTAGTCTCACTGCACGGCCCCCTGTAGCAGTCTCTTTGGGGGGGGGGGGGCTACCGTGGCTAAATAATAAACGATGAAAAATGAGTAAAAATGAAGATTTGTGTTCATTAGTTTTTCATCCAAGGAAAAGTTACCAAACAAATCCTCTGAAATTGTTCGAGGCTCTGGTAACCATGGGTAAAGGTTTTTCAATTGTAAGAAGCAGGAAAGGAAGCATGAATTCTGATGTCGCTACTTTGTTTGATTCAAATCTGTTCTTTCTCCAATAAAAAGCAGACCCATTCTGCAGCGAACATAATTTTAGGTGGTACGTGGACTGGCCGGAGGAGGTGAACTCTCTCATGTAGGTTGTTACTGGGGGTTATTGATTCGAATGGATGTAACTCCATGTAACTACAAAACCGCAAAAGTTTTCTGAAACCCAAGTAGCGACATCATAGCTTTATATGCATTCCATAAATTATTTTTAGGAGCAAAATGATCATATATGGAAAGATGAGGGACACATCTACACATCTACCTCGGACATTGTATTTCTTTGTTTCAGAAGCCGATTGGGAGGCGATTCGATTCTCTTGTTTTTTAGGTGTAATTAAAACACTTACTGCTCCGCTTCTGGACCAAAGAAATAAAATGCACGAGGTTGATGTGTAGATATATCCTTTTTCTTTCGATATATGCTCATGTTTGCTCTTAAAAACCATTTCTGGAATGCACAACGAGCGAGCTAGCTACCTGGGTTTCATAGAAACTTTTACGGCTTTGGTTGAAAGAGAATTTTGTTTGTCTGTGATCTCAAAATCAGTTCATTCGCTCCGCTTTTTTTGCGTTTTTTGCCTTCCGTTTACTCATCATCGTTTCGAAAAGGTGCGAAAAAATGTGTGAAATAAAGACGGAGCCGGCTGGATTTAAAGAAAGGGGACATTGCATCGTGTAAACGGATAAAAACGATTCAAATTTTACACTGATATGAAAGAGTGTTTTGCGTGTTGTTTTCTGTTGTTTATCCACTTTTGCTTATTGATTGTAGCACCTTCTTCAGATTTGCACCTTTTTCTTGTTGCAACTTTATTTGTTGCAAATCATTTTCGGCTTGTGCCGAATCATTTCCGGACCGATACCAAAGAACAGTGAGGCAAAAAACTGCACGATTTCAAGACGTTTCCTTTTCGTACAGGTGTCGGAAGAAAATTTTACGAGTTGAACCACAATGAACAAGGGTTGTCATGGAATCTGAACAACGATAAGGGCATTTGGTATGGATAAAAATCCCATCAAAAATGTCCCATTATCTGAGACCATTCAGGACTTTTTGTGAAAACATGGTTTTTTCAAAAACTGTTCTTAGAATAATTTGCTTCTTGAGGGTGTATTACACTCATTTTTTTATAAGAAACCACTTATAAGAAACGGTAGGCTCAATTTTTCGAAAGCTAAGAAACATCCCTACCTGGATTAAAAAAGCTAAGAAACTTCTGTGATTTGCAGTTTTAATTTTCCTATCGCACTCAAAAATGTTTTGACACTGTACATTTAAACCAACTGTTTGGACATTATTTTGGGTGCGAATCATGTTATTTACTTGTTTTGAGATCTTACTAAGTAATCTGGGAGGCCTTTAGACAAAACGAAATTAACTCTACACTTCAGGCATTAAAAATATAAGAAACACGTATAAGAAACTTTTGGAAGCTAAATGGCCCAAAAATTTAAGAAACTGCCTACTAGCCCCGGACCTTAGTTTCTTATAAAAAAAATGAGTGTACTTTCTTAGGCTACAATAAAAAGCTTCGGATTTTTCATGATTCCCTTGCAGTTCTTTCTAAATTTCGGTTTCTTCCTTTTAATTTCAGTTTTGCTGCCATCAAAAACTTCAGCAAGACGTGCTTTCACCCATGATGGCGTACATCGGGTTAGCAGACAACATGAAATGCAACACTTTTGAATTCCCAACAAACAGAGACATGATATTGTCAAATAAAGGCCAGGACGGAGTCTATTTTAAAGTGTCGTCATCTCCACAAAGATCAGACCCAGGAAATATAAGATTCAAAACCTTATCCATGGGATTCGACCACAACAAAGCACAAACGATTGCAACTGTAAAACAAGAAGAGGATGTATCAACCCCCGGTTGTGGTTTTGCCTCAGCCGAAAATAACAGCGGATGCCAGTGGTTCTTTGCTTGTGACGTCAACAGCAATACAGGTGGGTCAGTAGGAATGCATTGCAATGACTACGTCACTGCGGATAAGAACAGGAGCAATCGCAAATGCTTTTCATTTACGAGTGACCATCGTAGAGAGTTGACACAATCAGGGCCACAGCAATCGCAAAGTACATCAAAATTTGTTGTTGGGGATTTAAAGAGTAAGGTCTCAGACAGTTCAGCAAGGAAATCAATTTTAAATCCAGAAGGATCTATCAAAGTGGAAAATATGGTGGAATTTGATTCAAATGAGTTGCTGTGTGAGAAAGAAACACCGCCATGTAACACTGACAGATCTTTTTGGCAAGGTTCAATGAATAACAAAGGATCGGAAGCTTGCCAAAAGACGATTCCTGGAATTGAGTTCAACTCAGCTAAGCAGCCAAGAAGCGAGGTCACGTTGAGCTCAAACCAACTGCCGTACCGCGAGCTATCTCAAACAGACTGGACATATTTCCAGAGAGAGTTTAACATTGGGGCTTTTGCAAACGAGAATAACAAAGCCTCGATTTTCAATAACATGGATTTTTCAGAATTTATGGATGACATTTCTGGTGCTCTTGGAGCAACTAATATTGGTATAGAAGACTCGGATCTTGAAATAGATGAGGAATGGAGAAACCTTGAGAACCAAAGCATACAAAGTGACATGCCTAACCATTTGGTCGGCTGCGACAAAATAAATTCAAGATTAGAACAACCTGCCTTTGATCTTGGTAACAATGAGATCAACCTGCTCCTAGAAGCCATACAGACTAGATCATTTTTACCCATTGCGTATCTTCTTTGCTCAGCATTGAACACAAAGGGTCAGCCAACCGACTTGTCTGATCCGACATCCTTCAAGTTGGATACGATTTCAAAGTTACTGGCTGCAGACACATGTACACGCGCTGATGATGAAATCCCATCCATATCGTCTGACAAGTTTGCTCCGACATTGTCGTCTCAAAGTTCGTGCGACTCTGAACATTCATCCGTTTGGTCGGACTACCAGCAACGTCTGTCGGACAGTTTGGATATAAATGAACTTACATTGAATAGTGATATCAATGAAGCTGACTTATCTCACGAAACACACAGAAATCACAGTGCTGGAAGCAAACGACCGAGTCTGCACGATATATCCGAACTTACATCAGCGAAAAGCCGTAGACGAGAGGAAAACGAAAATTGTGCAGAATCGAAAGAAAATTCTCCTTATGAAATTGCAAACTTTTTCGACGAAATGATCAAATGCAACTCTCGATGTGACTTACAAACTTTTCAGAGTCTTTTGGAGAGCAGAGATGAAATATTTGAAGGAGAACTGGACAGCACGAGATTTCTGAAACACGCAAGCACAAATACCAACGAACGTGAAACTAGCACAAACAAGAAAGGAGTTGCAAAAAATTCACCCGTCCTTCTCTTGGACCAAAATAATAATGCACAGTCGACGACGGATTGTGGTAAGCGAAAATATTTTCGTTTTCATGTAGTATCTTATTGTGAGACTTAACCGTAATTTTTAAAAATATTTTCACGTGACGGCAAAAGATTTTGAAGAAGGAAAGTTTTGCTCCTAAAAATCCACATGCGTTCAAAAATCTGCGTTCAGTATTCATAGAATCAGTTTTGAAAACTATTCGTTGGCAAATGATTTCCATATCAATCTGCCATAGGTGTAAAACTAGACAATAGGTTCCAGGGTGACAGCAATTTCAAGAAACTCTGCAATATATCAACAAAACCGTCTACATCGGTTATTCTACACCAAACGTGTTTTTATCGCTTACACGTTTTTTTCTTATGAGAAACTGGTTTATAAGAAACTAGTACTACGATGACCAAAAATTTAAGAAACTCTAGTACTACACGCAATAACAGTTAAGAAACTCTAAAACTTTATTTTTGTATGTCTCTCTAATTCTATGTCTCTCTAACAAAGGTACATTCGTCTTTTCTTGACTTTTAACTGCAAAATTGGTAAATTTTTGCCTTGATGTGCATGGCTTCTTCTTGATGACAATGTCAATGCAAAATGGAAGCCCTTTGTCGAGAAGAAGGCTCAATTTCGAACAATACTGCAATTTTAGGCCCAAAAAATAAGAAACTAATTAAGAAACTTTTACTACTAAAACACCGAAATTTTCATGCGAAATTAAGAAACTTTTAGTACTAAGTGCTGATCCAAGTTTCTTATAAAAAGAACGTGTATTGCACAAAAAGGAGTTTGTCTAATCAAAATCCCCCAAAAATTAATAATCTCCAGTAATGGCAAATTAGAAGTCAAGAAACTATTATTTATTTCGATAAATAAAATCCTTGTTATGTTTTTTACTTTGTTTCACTTGTTTCCTGTATCATATTAGTTGAAACGTACCTGAACATTGGAAAGGCTTAAAAAAAACTTTGTGTTGAAATGTTCACGAGGGCATAGGTAGTAAACATAAATCTGATAATATTAAGAAATTTTCAGCAGTGACTCAAATTCATAGTTTCTTATCTGAAAAAATACGTGTAGCATCCTCGTAAAAAATAGAAGCCCAGTCATAATGCAATGTAACGGAGATCCTGGTTAGTAAGATTGAATGAAAGATGATGACGCGAAAGACGATGAAAGATGAAGAGTACGCAGAGTGTCAGAGTATGATCTGGACATGTTCCATTTCACGTCGCATCAGACATTTTGCAATACGAAATACGTAATACCACATGTGGAGATCAAGTGAATTGTGTCTAACCATATAACCAAAAGGATATAAATGGATTTAGTATAGTGACGTAAAATCTTAGAGGGTATTTGTAAAAATTGCACAATCCCAGTCAGTGGTAATAAGACACAAGCACAGAGTGGAGGGGAGTCTGTCCCAAAATAAGACTGCTTTTAGGCCTTTTACGCAAGTTCCTTTTATTCTTTTTGATTATTTTAAGGTCACATGCGCAAACTATAAACATTATCAAACATATCTCCGGTACACCTCACTGAAGTACTTTCAGAGTAATATGATACAGGAAACGACTAAGAATAAAGAAAAACCAAGAAAAGCATGTTCGAGTTTCTTTAATTTTTCGGCGATCTGAGAGTCTGAGTTTCTTCTCTGTGAATGCCCCGCGTATGACGATTTGAGAAAGCTGTATTTCAACTTTAATGTTAGAAACCCCCGGATTGATAGAACTGAACTTTTTAAGCAAGTATTTGCAGACGACAGTGCAGAATATACAAAAGCTGTAGGAAAATATTTAAAAGAAGCATTCCATAGACGTAGAGGCGAAATGGATATTCCACAACCAGCACCCTTTTAATGTTAATTTATTGTTATTGTTGTTACTGTTGCTGTTATCTTAGGTTAGTTTATCATCGCCATGCCTTATATTAGGTAGTTCATTTGATTAAAAAAAATAAAAAAATAAATAGTTTCTTACCCCCCCCCCCCCCGGAGTTTAGGATGCTTTCTATGGCCCTAATAATAATAATAATAATAATATATAAACTAAAACCACATCCAGAATAAACAGAAAATAAAATGTAGAAACACAACTGTTTAAATAAAAACGTTTCGATTATAAAATCTTCGTCAGTTACTAATCTTCTAATAATAATAATAATAATAATAATAATAATAATAATAATAATAATAATAATAATAATAATAATAATAATATAAATACCAAATCTCCATTTCGGAGCAGTTACAAAGTAAAGTAAACAAGAGTACACTAAAAGAAACATGGTAAGCCTGGGAAACCAGCGGGACATGGGTGCTCTCGATAGGATTGTTTGATCGATTCCCTGCTATAAATGCTTTTACACGATTCAGGACTTTATGCCAACTCTGAAAACTTCAATAAACTCTGGAACAATATCCAAGAAGGAATCAAAGAGAATCAAACTTTTCAGAACTTATTTCTTTACCAGGTCAGGTCCACCCCAACTTTGTAAGTGTGGCGACGCCCCTGGAAAGCCAGCTATTCTGGTGCAATTTCAAAATCTAAATTTATTTCCGTTTCCAATCAACAGGCACCACCAAAGAGAAGAGCGATTCCAGGAAAGGGAACAAGCATCCAAACCACAGACCCGGACGTAAGTTTTATATTTCACATTCTATGTTTTCAATGTGCCTATTTTCCAAATTTTCTCTCTTTTCTCTTTCTGGACACCTTTTTCAACGTTTCATTTCTCAAAGAAAGAAGAAAGTCGATAGGACAAAGTGACACTACCCACACAAAATCTTCTGTGTTTTTACCATGGTGTTTCATCAATATTTACTCAACAAAAAAGTTTTTAGTTAATCTTTGTGGGCCTGGTTGATATCTCATCAAACAGAGTTAAAACCACAACGATCGCTGTGAAAACTTAATAAATTTGCTCATCCTTTGAAAAGATGCGGTGACTTTTATTTACAGCAAACTAAGATCACATGCTCTCCTCTTACTTTGTTTAATGTATTTTGCAACCAAGCAAGCAAAAGCCTTCGACCTTTCGAAACTGCAACATGAATTAAATTAGTGCTCTAAAGATAAAACGTGAACACCATTCTACAACAGGCACAATGATTTCACCGCCCTGATTGCGGTAGGGGGGGGGGGTCCCAATACCGCAAGGAAAACTACAATTCAGTACATGGTCAAATATGAAAACGAATAAGGAGGGACCACAGGTGGTAACATAGAGAAAACGAAAAACAAACCGAAAACAAATGAAATGAACTAAAATGCATAAAGTGAACGCTCGGTAACACTTGTACAATTAGGCAAGATGATGTCAAAGTACCGGACCTCCCACCCAACTGAGACCGCATCGATGGTCCACGTACTATTTTCTTGATTGGGGCAAATATTTGCGAGATTTTTTAGCTAGAGAGAGGATTCTTGGGAAAGCTATTTAAGAATTAGTCTCTAATTCAAAACATGGCCCAATGTCCATATTCTACCTTGAAAAATGACGATCATCTCTTCTTCCCTCCAGCGAACAAATGCTATCACCTATGGGACTTCTTACGTGAACTGCTGGACAGCAACTGCTCCTCTGATGCTGGCGTCATACAGTGGGTAAACAAAGAGCAGGGAGAATTCAAACTAACCGACACAAAGCGGATAGCAGAGCTTTGGGGAAAGAAAAAGAAACTAGCTAACATGAATTACGACAAACTATCAAGATCTTTGAGGTATTATATCAAATTGGACATTCTGAGAAAAGTACCAGGAAAGAGACTGCATTTCAAGTTTGGAGGAAAAATGTGGAGANTAATACCACATGTGGAGATCAAGTGAATTGTGTCTAACCATCATAACCAAAAGGATATAAATGGATTTAGTATAGTGACGTAAATCTTAGAGGGTATTTGCAAAAATTGCACAATCCCAGTCAGTGGTAATAAGACACAAGCACAGAGTGGAGGGGAGTCTGTCCCAAAATAAGACTGCTTTTAGGCCTTTTACGCAAGTTCCTTTTATTCTTTTTGATTATTTTAAGGTCACATGCGCAAACTATAAACATTATCAAAAATGTCTCCGGTACACCTCACTGAAGTACTTTCAGAGTAATATGATACAGGAAACGACTAAGAATAAAGAAAAACAAGAAAAACATGTTCGAGTTTCTTTAATTTTTCGGCGATCTGAGAGTTTGAGTTTCTTCTCTGTGAATGCCCCGCGTATGACGATTTGAGAAAGCTGTATTTCAACTTTAATGTTAGAAACCCCCGGATTGATAGAACTGAACTTTTAAGCAAGTATTTGCCGACGACAGTGCAGAATATACAAAAGCTTCAGGAAAATATTTAACAGAAGCATCCCATAGACGTAGAGGCGAAATGGATATTCCACAACCAGCATCCTTTTAATGTTAATTTATTGTTATTGTTGTTACTGTTGCTGTTATCTGAGGTTAGTTTATTATCGCCATGCCTTATATTAGGTAGTGCATTTGATGTTAAAAGAAAAAAAAATAAATAAATAGTTTCTTGCCCCCCCCCCGAGTTTAGGATGCTTCCTATGGCCCTAATAATAATAATAATAATATAACTACCAAATCTCCATTTCGGAGCAGTTACAAAGTGGAGTAAACAAGAGTACACCAAAAGAAACATGGCAAGCCTGGGAAACCAGCGGGACATGGGTGCTCTCGATAGGATTGTTTGATCAATTCCCTGCTATAAATGCTTTTACACGATTCAGGACTTTATGCCAACTCTGAAAACTTCAATAAACTTTGGAACAATATCCAAATCCAAGAGAACCAAACTTCTCAGAATTTAATTCTTTACCAGGTCAGGTCCGCCCCAATTTTGTAAGTGTGGCGACGCCCCTGGAAAGCCAGCTATTCTGGTGCAATTTCAAAATCTAAATTTATTTCCGTTTCCAATCAACAGGCACGACCAAAGAGAAGAGCGATTCCAGGAAAGGGAACAAGCATCCAAACCACAGACCCGGACGTAAGTTTTATATTTCACATTCTATGTTTTCAATGTGCCTATTTCCCAAATTTTCTCTCTTTTCTCTTTCTGGACACCTTTTTTAACGTTTCATTTCTCAAAGAAAGAAGAAAGTCGATAGGACAAAGTGACACTACCCACACAAAATCTTCTGTGTTTTTACCATGGTGTTTCATCAATATTTACTCAACAAAAAAGTTTTTAGTTAATCTTTGTGGGCCTGGTTGATATCTCATCAAACAGAGTTAGAACCATAACGATCGCTGTGAAAACTTAATAAATTTGCTCATCCTTTTGAAGGATGCAGTGACTTTTATTTAAACTAAAATCATATGCTCTCCTCTTACTTTGTTTAATGTATTTTGCAACCAAGCAAGCAAAAGCTTTCGACCTTTCGAAACTGCGACATGAATTAAATTAGTTCTCTGAAGATAAAACGTGAACACCATTTTACAACAGGCACAATGATTTCACCGCTCTGACTGCGGTAGGGG
>REGL01000001.1:1144546-1155601 GCA_004194395.1 Aurelia aurita complex sp. Pacific | reverse complement strand
CTATTAATGTTAAAATGGAATGGGAAGTTCTTGATTACTTGTGTCTTGAAGAGAATAATTTATTTTTGTCAGTCCCAAGAAATAATGATAAATCAACAACTTTGAATTAAATGTCTTAGGTATGAATATCAGTGAATTAAGGTGTGCGATACTTTTCAAACTGAATCATTCTCTTTGTAAACATTTGTTTTTAGGAACCTCCTAGAAATCACAGAATTAGGGTAGTAATTCCCGGTTCCCTATCAGAGAAAATGCCGGAAAAGGGCTGTTCTCAAAGAACAAGAATCAGAGATTAGGGTTCATCTCAAAAAGTGCCAGACTGTCATGGTTACAATTCTTTCATAGGAGTGGACCCGCCGGGCAAATATGTCATTCAATAATGAACATGTTGAAATATATTCAAAATTTTACCTGCCTGAAATCGGCCACTCCGTTCTGAAATTATAAGAGATTTTCTTGCGGAAGCCCCTCGAAGAAACTTCCAAAAACTTCATAAAATTACTCACGACCAAATTTCTCGCATGTCTATGCATTATAGCAATGGCGTGTACATGCTTTGGCACGTTTTATCCCTTTGGGAGATTAAAATGTCATCCCTGGGGGGCAGAACAACATTATTCCACACGATATCATCTTCCCAAGAGGATAACACATGTTAGAATGTGTTGAACTCATAGAGATAAGGTGGAAAGCTCGGGAAATATTGGTCGCCGTTTTGAAGAATTCTCGAATTCTCGAAAGGGCTTTCTGGAGAAAATTCCTCATAATTTCAGAATGGAAAGGCCGATTTCAGCAGTCAGGGAAATGTTGAGGTCCATTTGAACTGTCTGCTGTTAAATGTTATATTTCCCAATATCATCATCTTGATATTCAGGAAATGGTGATTTTTGCAAACAGGGATTCTTTTTGTTGACTCACCCGGTAGTTTCTGATTATTTATTGGATTCCTTCAAATTTTTTGAAAGTCTTCATGCTCCTTCTGTCATTTATATTTGGGTGAAGGGTGGTAAATTGTCCAAAAGCGTCCTAAAATCCAAAAAAGTGGCCTAAAATTTGATATTTCAAATTTCCTAGTTGGATGTTGGTTCCATTTGATTGGCTTAGGGCATGTCACGTGTCAATTTTGTTAGTCAGTAAGGATTTAGTGAATGTAAAGTCAGTCTCAACTTAGATGTCACATGGAATTTGCGATGACGCAAAATTATTTGTGGAAAGCACTTAAATAGTTGTTGTTCGCGGGCATTTTCACGTGACATCTGTCTAATTTGAGACAGATTCAACAATTTTAGTCGAAGTCGTATCGTATCCTTCTCAAATGACAAGCAATTTCACGAAAAGGTCAAATCTGGCCAGAACTCCTCTACCACACTTGCTAACAATGGACTTTTTCGGAAAATATTTTTAACTCGACGCAAAGGCAGCAAACCCTACCGCAGCAGCGAGAAATCTACACCATGCGAACCCTTTTGGGAACTAGTACAGTCTATCTTTCTGAAAAGGAGCGACGTAGTTTTGAGAAAGGTCTATTCGGACCTACGATACTAAAATCTGAGATAAACAAATTTCGCATTTTCCAAATGCTAGGTAGGCAATCTTCGGCCAGGCATGCATTACCAGCTCGATTCTAACAACATTGATCAGCAAATCTGTTGATACAATTTTCGCAAAATTCAACCTTACCTTAAAGCAACAGAAAGTAGATGCACGGCGCACACAAGTCCAGCCGGTGTTTGGCCTTGATTTTATCATATCCATTCCATATCTGGCATTATTAAAGAGGCAAACCTACGAAGTAATAAGCAGATTCAATGTTTCTTGCGTCGAACCTCCATTTCCATAGACAAAATAAGGAATTTAGGCTAAAGCGATAAAGCGATAGGGAACATTTCGCTCCACATCTCCGCATTACTTTTTAATGATAACATCCGAGTCAAAAATCAGAATCTCCTATTTTTGAGCAAATAAATTTCCTTCATTCACAAAAACCAAAACAAAACGCCGTCCCCGTGGTGTATATCAAATACAGTCAACATTCCAATAACTTCTTTCAAAGCCACATGTTCCAAAGGCAACATTAAAAGACAAAATATCTAAATTCAAAGCGACGACATTATAGTTACAAACATTTACCTCTGACCTTCCTTACTCTTTTTTAAATATAATTTTCCAACACTTCGTTGTCAATTCGCTGTTACCCATCTGAACTGAACTCGAAATAACATTAGGCTACATTACATTACCAATTAAAGTTATTAAATTCGATAATAATTACAATTTCATTGAAGTTCGACGTGATTCGTTGAGCCATTTTCACTCAGTTTTCGGTTTTCAGGAGCCGAATCAATATGGCATGGATAGCCTAATCTGAAAAAACGTGATAGTTTTAGAATTATCCTGAGATATTTCCCCTTGGGATTCTCATCCCAAGAAGGGAATTCATTCACCAAGAAATAGTCCCATGGGAATAAAGTTATCGTTCTCATATTTTGAAGCCTCAGGAATAGATCTCACACCTACTGCGCAGCCATCATGTTTTGCACTCTCTGTTCTCTATTTAGCTTGATTTGATCCAATGCACTCAGACTCAGAGGTGTGAAATCTATTCTTCAGAAAGTCAAGTCGCTTTGTCTTTTCCGAAACCTTTATATTGTGTTTCGCAAAAATTTGCCCTTGCAATATCGATAAGATGTTTTATCAAGAGACCGATCACTTGACAAGAATTGTCTGTAAACAAACCTTTTAGCTGACTAGAATAACAAGGACAGATTGTGCAAGACAATAGCATAAGTTGCTTTCGTTGACACCTGAATTCAAAGCGATTTGCAATCGCAGACAAAGGAAATTCCATCAACAGGTAATTCAAAACAAACAAAGCCGCAAAAGTTTTTCTGAAACCCAGGTAGCTAGCTCACTTGTTGTGCATTCCAGAAGTTGTTTTCAAGAGCAAATATGAGCATAGATCAAAAGAAGAAGGACATATCTACACATACATCTTCCTCGGGCATTTTATTTATTTGATTCAAAAGCCGATTGGGAGACGATTCAATTCTCTTATTGTTTGGGTGTTATTAAAATACTTACTGCTCAGCTTCTGAGCCAAATAAATATTACTGGTTGAGGGAATTTCCTTTGTCTGCAATCGCAAATCGCTTTTGAACTCAGGTGTCAACAAAAGCAATTCATGCTATTGTCTTACAAAATCTGTCCTTGTTGACAAGAATCTGTTTATAAAACACAGAGATGGGTAGATATATAATTCTCGTTTTATCTCTCGGATTTCATCGAACGTTTCATATTCTGATGAATGTTAGACAAAGGAGCTTTTAGCATGTTTCATAATGGTTACTTTTTTCACAGCAATTCACAAATCCCTTTTGTTCGTTTGGTCAATAATATTTTGAAGCAAACAATGATCCTTTCAGCCTGCGTACAGACAATGATCCGTTTTGCTCCGCTCTCAGGCAGTTTCGCCCCCGGGGGGGGGGGGTACATGACGTGTTCAAGGTACGGGTATGTGCCGCCCATATGGGTGGGTTTTTGGGCCCAAAATTCTCTAAACAAGGGTCCTTTTTCGGCAAATTTTCCATAAACAAGGGTGGGATTTTGCTGAAATTCGCAAAAAATGGTTAAAATGGGTAATTTTCCGCCAAAATTCATCATAAAAGTGGGTACTAAAGAAAATTTCGGTAATTAGAAGAGGGTAGCTTTCTGAAAATCGGGCGGCAGACCCCCGTCCATCCACAAGTCATGTACCCCCCGGGGTTTCGCCAGCCTTGGCCAGCATAGCATATTAGGTTCCAAATCTTTAGAAAGGTTGGTGTAAAATTCTATAGCCTCTGTATTTCTTTGAACTGACTTGCTTCAAAAAACTTCAGCTATTTTGCTATAATTCTACCGTTGGATTTTTCTGAAATCTTCAATACTTTCAGAATTAGAGTGGTTTTCTTCTTCTTTAAGAATTCAAGAACAATTTTGAAAAAATTCACAACCGTCGTAATTTTTAAACTTTTTGACGAAGCAAGATATAACTCTCAAGAAAACCATAGTTTATGAATGTCCGCAATATGATATCAAGCAAAAGCCTGTCACTAATCTTGTTTAGGATCTAGAAATTTGATGACATCACATCGTCAAATGAGTTGAAATATAAAATATGTTGTAATACTTACAGCGTATTTCATATTCCTAAAAAATATGTATACAAAAGTTCTGAATAGTCCAACGGTAATATTATAGAAGAGTAGCTAAAGATTCTTTCAAGCCATTCAATTCAAAGAAATAGATAACAGAATTTTCCACCCGCCTTTTTACACCGATTTAAGGACTTGAAACCAATACTGACCTAACCCTATGAACGAGTTTCGCAGAGCCTGCAGTAAAATAAGTGAGTTTTCTCTCTACCAAATTAAATATGACAAATACAAGTCATCACTACGACAAAACACAATGATCTCCTATTTAAGAATCGTAAATATAAAGTTTTTGTCGTGAAATCTTTCGTCTGACATCATTGTGCCACCAAGATTGTCAAACTGAGTCAGACAATGAGGGAATTGATCCTATGTAAACTTTGACCACTTGCTAATAAATCATACGAAACTTTTTATCAGAAACTTCGGTGCATAATGGTAGCCAGTTTCTTAAATCATAGGCCATTTTGTTACCAAAGTTTCAATTGTGTATGTTCGAATTTTAGTGCTCTCTATAGGTATCGCTCAAATTAAATTAAATTAAATTTTGCCCAAGGGCTTCAAAAGTACCTCTATAAGTAAATTTCATACGCAAAACAATGTAAAAACATTTGTCAATACTGCACAGTGTCGAAAAATTGTTGCATGAAGTGAGAAAATAGAAGCTGCAAATTAGAACAAATTAGAACAGCGTTTACAAAAAATTGCGTGTCTTGCAAAATATCCATCTGTCTCAAATTAGATGTCACCAGCAAATGCCCGCGTATAACAATAATAGAAGTGTTTTGCTAAAGAATTTGGCATTATCGCAAATCTCAGGCGACATTTAATTCGAGACAGACTTTAGTGTAATGGATCGTGTCCTTCGTTTGGAGGGGTACCTGAGGAAACTTGGATTCATGTTATAAGTATAACGACAATAAAGGTTTGGCAGGGCTCAAAAAAATGTGTTCGTTCCTGGTAGCAAGCCAGTAACCACGTTAATCTTTCTTTGAAATTTTGTTTCGCATCTAATAAGGTTCTATAGTCTGTCTCAAATTAGATGTCAACTGCAAATGTCCGCGAATAATAACAATAGAAGTGTTTTGCAAAGTAATTTTGAGTTATCGCAATCTCAGATGACATCTAATTTGAGACGGATCTTTAACTATTTTCATTACAGCACAAACGAATTGTTTTAGATACATATAGTATATAGTTGATTTTAAAAATCGATTATACTGGGTGAGCTAGAAAAGTTCCTATTTAGAAAATATACCGGTGGACCCAGAAAAAAGTGACCCAACGCAATCTACTTTAGAAAAAAAAGTACGTGGCTGATGGAAATGCTTCAAACGTTGTTCTGTCGCTAAAAGACTAGCCTACATTATGAGCATTTTTTTGAATTTTTTCGGCACTGTAAATTTCCCGAATTAAGGATATTGAGAAAATGGTCAAGCTTGACATCCAAAAAAAAAGTCGTAAAACACAGGTGATCGAAAGTTTCCAGGGCAAGTTTATGGTTCCTTACGTACATAAGCATTTGGAGCTGAAAATAAATGTTCTTTGTAAACTTGTGGAATTTTTAAAAGAATTCATTTTTCCAAGCAAATCGAAATCTTCAAGAATTGCTTACAGAAAAGCAGGAGTATTCTCGTCCTTTGAGAGAAGAATATTTTCGGTATCTAGGGACTATAAACTTGCCCTGAAAACATTCGACTGAGTTGCCTATTCCCAGGATGAAATAAAACACGCTCCTCATTGTTTTGAAGATCTGAAAAGGCTGCAAATCGATCCCCTGCTTTGACGACTTTTTGAAGATTTCAAGCATGCCCTTTTTGTCATAATCCTTAATTCGGGAAATTTACCGTGCCGAAAAAGAATGCGAAAAATACTCATAACGTAAGCTAGTCTTTTAGCAACAGAACAACGTTTGAAGCATTTCAATCAGCCACTTACTTTTTTTCTATAACAGATTGTATTTTTTGGGTCACCCCGTATATCACAAAGTGTGCTGGATCGACTGGAATCGATTGCATTGACTGGAATATATCGACTTCTGCTTGATAGCTGAGAGATTGAAGTAATTCATTACCCATGAAAGTAAAGTAGAATTTGCCTCTATTTTTCAGTGCTCGTAAAATGAGAGAAAAATCACTAATCTTGATGCTGTGAAGTTTCAAAAGTGTTTACTTTTTCTGTCTCACTCGGCATATTATTATATTTTCCTTTTCATGTTTTCATTTCCCTTCCTTCTCCTTCTCTTCGTTCCCTTCCTTTTCATCTTTCCTTTTTTTCATTTCTCCTTTTTCCTTTCAGGGAAATCTAAGCAATTCAGCTACCCTCCTGATAGCGCCCACAAACAAGGACAGGTTTTGTAGCACAAAAGCACGAGGTGATTTTGATTGACACCTGAATTCAAAGAGATTAGTGATTGCAAATAATGGAAATTCTCTCAGCCAGTAATTCAAAATAAGGAAAGCTGCAAAAGTTTCTCTGAAACCCAGGTAGCTAGCGCGCTCGTTGTGCATTCCAGAGATTGTTTCCAAGAGCAAACATGAGCATAGATCGAAAGAAGAAGGATATATCGACATATAGGCCTCGGGCATTTAATATGTTTGGTTCAAAAGCCGATTGGGAGGCGATTCAATTCTCTTATTTTTTTGGGTGTAGTTAAAACGCTTACTGCTCAGCTTCTGAACCAAAGAAATAAAATGCCCGAGGTAATTGTGTAGATATATCCTTCTTCTTTCGATATATGCTAATGTTTGCTCTTAAAAACAATTTCTGGAATGCACAACGAGCGAGCTAGCTACCTGGGTTTCAGAGAAACTTTTGCGGTTTTGCTTGTTTGAATAACTGATTGAGAGAATTTCCTTTGTCTGCGATCGCTAATCACTTTGAATTGTGATGTCAATCAAAAGCAACTCATGCTATTGTCTTACAAAATCTGCCCTTGTTAGCGACACTACCATGCTTCTTCATTTTAGTGCCCTGGGTTTTGGCAACATCGTTTTAAACTATGCAATGTTGAAAGAGGGCCAATGACATCCATAAAATGATCAATGATTTTAAAACCATAATTCATTGGTTTCAATTTTGATATCGGATTTATACATACAAAATTAAAGCTATTTACAACACAACTTAACAAACAACAATAGTAAGATACCAAATATTTCAAATGTTGTGATCTATCGAATGTGTGAAAATAAGTTCAGCTCTGATCGGCTTTCCTAGAATAAATAATCAGAATTAGATTTCAATCTTCCTCTCGCAAAACGAATTTATAGTAATTTTGATTAAAGACTATAAGAAAATCTGTCACAAAATTTTTCAATTTTTTCACTCAAACAGTGGCGTATGTAATATTTTTCGATTTGAGCAGTCCTTCCCAAGGAGGGACCAACAAATATTTTGGTATAGCCTTTAGTATCTCTGTATTTTGTTAATTGTAATGGTTACAGGGTTGTCATGCATATTATGCTACCCGTGGTATCATTTAAACGCAAATGTATTTCTTACATTGTAAATTTTTAGACTGTGTGCATAAAAATAATTAGGAAAAGTAATGAAAGGGCAGTCAGGCGACAAAATATAACAGATAACATGATACATAGCACGAGGGTATTCAATAAGTAATTCATTCATTCCTTCGTTACATTTATTTAATCAGGTTGGAAAGATTTCTAGCTATCTTTAGCAAATTTAGGCCTACTATTGCGTTCTGAAGGACGGCAAAGTGAGTTGCTTGAAAAGTTAGTTAGAAACTAAGAAACTAAAGCGGTGTCGCGCAAACAAAACCCCACTAAGTACGTTTTCTTTGCAAAATTTTGTTTTACTNAATTGTAATGGTTACAGGGTTGTCATGCATATTATGCTACCCGTGGTATCATTTAAACGCAAATGTATTTCTTACATTGTAAATTTTTAGACTGTGTGCATAGAAATAATTAGGAAAAGTAATGAAAGGGCAGTCAGGCGACAAAATATAACAGATAACATGATACATAGCACGAGGGTATTCAATAAGTCATTCATTCATTCATTCCTTCATTACATTTATTTTAATCAGGTTGGAAAGATTTCTAGCTATCTTTAGCAAATTTAGGCCTACTATTGCGTTCTGAAGGACGGCAAAGTGAGTTGCTTGAAAAGTTAGTTAGAAACTAAGAAACTAAAGCGGTGTCGCGCAAACAAAACCCCACTAAGTACGTTTTCTTTGCAAAATTTTGTTTTACTTTTTTTAATTTGTTCGTAGTTATCTCTAATTTAAATAAATGTATTTGTTCAACGTTCTCTTCTAAAAGGCCTCGGAATTGACATTATATTTTGCTCCTCTGGATACCGTAGTCGTAGTGTTGTAAAGTAGGTTAAGTAATGTAGGTAGTAATTTGTCATGTAAATTTTAGATGGAAATTGTAAAAAAGTAAGTTAAATAGATCTTTAGCTTGTTGATAGTTACGCCGCATTCACACTGACGCACCAGCTTGACCAAAATCCGGCTAAATTTCAACCAATCCAATGCAATCGAATGTTAGAAGGCCTCATTCAATAATTCAAAAACCTGGTTTGGTTTCAGCTGGTTTAACTTACAAATGTGAATGGGGGGTTACTTTAGCTATTCTAAAAAGGAATCTGAATCGAAGGATATTTTGATACAGTTTATGGAACTTCAAATGTGCACAAAATTGATAGCAGCTCTAACGCAACAAATCGAAACTTGCGTATCAAAATGTATAAAAACGTCCCTCGAGCCAGACTCATTTGTAGAATAGCTAGGAGGTCTATTGAACAAACCTTTTGTGTGTGTGCTTTACTGAACACATTCCAGAATCTTAAAGTTTCATCTCCAGCTCCTGTTACGATGGATTCTCCGTCTGGAGACATGGCCTGTCAGAACAAACAAAAATCAATGAAATTGGCATCGTTATCACGGAAAACGGGTAGAAGGGAATACCAATTTGATCCATGCAAGGAAAAGCCTTACTAAGACCATAATTTTTCAGGTAAACACCTATAAAGCAATCGGCTGAAGCAGAAGTACTTATTATCTAGTCTAGGCCTCCTTATAATGCATGTAAGGACGTTGCAAAAACTTATGCTAGGGGTACGGTACACAAATGTACTACTTCTGGAAACCCCTCCTTTCTGTGGGAGTTCTCCACGAGAAAAGTGTTTCCATATAACTTAAGAATAAACGGTCTCCTCCAACTTCCTAAAACGAGGACTAACAAATATGGAAACGAGTCTCTTTCAATTAGGTGTAGCATGGTTTGAAATCGGCTTTCAGACCAATAAAAAGCTGCAAAAAGCAATAATGAGTTCAAAACGAAAATCAGAAGTTGGCAGGGATTCGGCTGTAGCTGCTGCATTTGCATAGTTTAATATAACGCCATAAATAAGGAAAAGTTGGCCTGTATTAGCGTTACCTATTTTTCTAGCCAACTGCAAACAAATTGTATTATCATTATTATATTATTGTTCTTATTATAAAATTTGCCTCAACCCCATATCTCTAAATATAACAATCTCAACTGGCGAGATATGAATGATAGGGCAGGCTCTTTTCTCAAATTGTTAAAAAATGGACTTTTTCAAGCGTGCAGTTTGCTACCAACAGATTTTAATGCGATTTTCTAATGAACAGAATTTCACCTGCAGTTAATACAGTATGTCCAGGGAGGGTGAAGAAAAGAGCGAAGAATACCTTGTGTCTCTTTAAAGACCTCTCGTCAACCATGATCCTTTGCGCGCTGAGTGAAAGCAAGACAAAGGGGACCAGGCCAAAAACGACTTTCAGATAATACGAAGGTACACTTTCGTCCCACAAGAATCATGGATAGAAATGGCTCTTTAAGGGTATTCATTTCCTTTAGCTAAACAGGTTGCTTGCGGAGGAGCGAAGCTTAATTCAGAAACCCTTGATGCAGAATGGCGGTTAAAAAGGATTCTCGACCTGTGATGCTAATTGTGTTGGCTTCAAAAATGTGATTCAGGCAGTAATTGCAAGATTAGGAAACGACAAAAAAGCTTGAGTAAGTTGTCATTATATCTTGGCAGTGGAATGAGTTAACTGCGAAGTCAAATCATGATGAGAGTAGCTTAGGCCATTCACCGTAACTTAGGCCATTGAAATCACTCATTTCGTCTGCAGGTGCTCTTGGCTAAACATTAAAATGTGTGACTAAAACTCTTACCAAATATAGTACCCGGCATGTGTGACCAGTGAGTTTTGCTACTTGCTGTAAATTTGGATATTTCCAAACCAGGATTTGATTTTGTGAGTATCCATGTGTGCTGACCTAGGGAGTAAAGATGATGATGAAAAATATTCGAGGCAAATTCCTTTAGTCTAGTTAAAGAGCTATTGTCACCCAGGGACCTTTGCGGGCACCCTGAAATTTCCGACTGAAATATTTGCCAAGGAAATTTGATGAGTCATAACACTTTCAACAGCGATGGTTTCTATTCACGCTAGATGTACAAAGACAGCAACAGAGAACGATAATGAAATATATGATCTTACCAGCTCATTTGAGTGCTTTGACCAAGCCAGGTTGCAAACCTGAAAACAGAGGTAATCATGATTTGAAACCATGCAAGTAGGGTAGTTCTGTTGTCTAAAACAGCACACAAGCACAACAGCCAACTCCTTTCCCAGTCCATGTATATGAAAAGGCATCGGAAAGAGCTCCCAATGTCAACTTGGAAGATTTGTCCCACTGTTAATTTGGAAAAATTCACATCTAGTCAAGTAGGGATTTTGTTAATTTGCCAGAGGACAGCATTCAGCCAATCAATTGCTAGCCAGCGTGCAGACTTTATTTTCTACTGCGAAGGAGAGCCTATGAGGATCTTGTACAGTCTGCGAATTAGCGTCCAT
>REGL01000001.1:1106943-1127555 GCA_004194395.1 Aurelia aurita complex sp. Pacific | reverse complement strand
GTTGCATAGGGCCTAAACGAAGGAACTTAACGTAAACAATTTCTATTTCAGTTCGTTTTCAGACATTGATTGAGATCAAACAACAAACTATTTTGAATCTCTTTATTTGATTGAATAAAGAGTTGTAAAGCACGACATTCAAAATTGAAAGCAATGTTGCCTCAAGGAAATACCTGAAATACCGCTAATGGGCGAGTCAACTTCCTTTCAAACAAGGATCAACCAAAACAATAAGTTCACTTAAACCATTAGTAATGACGCAATAAACCATCAACTAAAATCATGTGAGCACAATGTGACTTCTTTTGTTATATTATGCAAATTTATGACGCAAACCTTTTGACCAGCGGAAAATAACAATGAATAACAATAAAATATGCGTGGACCAGGAACGAAGCTCGGGTGCTTCCTAATAGTAAGCCCTCGCTTCGCTCGCGCAACAACAACAACCATAGCAGCATCAACAACAAAACAATAGTAAAACAACAACAACACTTTAGTTCCGTTCTGGGAAGATGGCCACCGATTTTCACCAGAAAAAGTTGGAATGCAGCAGGCATAACATTCTTTTGAGGACAGTTCAGATGGCAGGTTCCAAAATGGATGAAAAGAATGAGAATTTATCCTTCAGAGAAGCTGAGCATCCACAACATTTAGTCAGAGAGCTTAATTTGCTGCGAAAAAGTGAAGAGTTTTGTGATGTGAAAATTCTTGTTGGGTCAAGATCCTTTCCTGCACATCGTTGTATTTTGTCTTCTGCATGCTCATACTTCAGACTCATGTTTTCATCCGGGCTGAAAGAGTCTCATAAAAGTGAAGTAGAAATATTTGGCATCTCAGAAACGATATTTGATATCATATTGGAATTTATTTACACAGGAAATGTCATAGTTGAGATGGATGATACCCAAGATTTATTGGTTGCTGCAAATATGTTGCAAATAGTTTCACTGAAAGAGGCGTGCAGTAGCCATTTGCAAAATAGAATTGACTGTACAAATTGCATTGGTCTGTTTGAGTTTGCAGGGGTCTACGATTGTCAAGAACTGAAGCGACTTTCAAAACTTTTCATTGTTGAGAACTTTGTTAAAGTTTTTCAAAAAGAAAATGAGGAATTTCTTGAACTAGAATGTGACAAATTGTCAGAGTTTCTCAGTGAGGAGGATTTGAAAGTTGAGTCGGAAGAAGAGATCCTCGAAATTGCTTTACAATGGCTCTTACATGATGCAGAAAGTCGCATAAAACAGGCATCAGTTATTCTTGGTAAAATCAGATTACCATTGCTCCCACTTGAAATAATTTCAAATGTAATCCAAAAAGCTAGAATGGAAAATGAGCAAGGCGAAGAAGAACTCAAAGATTATTCCGCCAAAGTTGAACAAATGTGCAAAAATATAAAAAAATTGCAACTAACAGTAAAATACAATATTTCTGTAAGACGAGGGACTATGAAATTTATTTACATTGTTGGAGGGTATCGTTCACCACAAGGGTTTTCATGGCTTTCTGGTGATTGTCTTAGCACAACAGAAAAATTTGATTTTGAATCAGGAAGGAGCAAATGCTCATTACCACAAATGCACGAGGCAAAGAGATCCCATGCAGTTGCAGCTATTGGTGGCAGTATTTACGTCTTTGGAGGAGAATGTGAATCATTGCTTTCAAACATGGTTGAGAAGTATGATCCCCATCTCAGTAAATGGGTGGTGGCTGGATATATGAACACACCAAGGTGCGGGTTTGGTGTGGCAGTTGTTGAAGACACAGTGTTTTTAGTTGGAGGCTGCACTGGGTCAAAGTTGACAAAGGATATAGATAGATATGATGTAAAAACAAACAAAATGGTGAAAGTTGGAGAGCTCTCGGTTGAGAAAGCATATTTTGGATGTGCAGTTTGCGAAGGAAATATTTATGTATCAGGTAAAGTAAGTTAGCAGAAATTTACAGAGCTGAAATGAAATGTGCATTTTTAGTATCAGATGATACAGTACTTGATACATATTTCAAATCTGCAAATAATAAGATAAATACATATTGTGAAATTGTTTAATTTTTATGTGAAAATTGTGCCATGGTGGGCAATATTCAAACGTGCATAAGTCTGATTGCTTTTCACCAAGAAAACCATCCAACTTACACAAACTCTGGCTAATGCAAGATAATTTGAAAAGAAAAATGCTGATGGGACTTCCAAGTTTGTCTGGTAGTAGTTTTTGTTGTTGTGAATATCCATGTGTGCGAGTCCAAGTTATGCTATCAAAAATATTCCTTAAAAAAAGGAAACTAGAATTTGGTTTCAAGTTGTATGCACTTAATGAACATTTTTTTTCAACTTTTTACCGACATCTGCAGCATTTCAGACCATCTTCTCAAATAGGCGAAGCATCATTTCTACTGCAGGTTGACATTTTTCTGCTCACACTACTCACTCTTTGGAAAAGATCTGGCAAGCTCAATATTCTCATTTCATTTGTAGGTGGAATTGATAAATATGATGACTATTTAGCAACTACAGAAATGTTGGATCCCTTCCCATACAGATGCAAAACAACTTATCTCAACACAACAAAGGATGTTGGTGATGAACGAAACAATGCAGACAATGACCCCTTTCAATTAGCAACAAAGGACATAGCAAGAATGGCAACTGCAAGAGCCAATCATTGTCTTGTAACAATGAATGACTACATGTTCTCAATTGGGGGGCAATCAAATCCTAAATATACCCTGAGGCTGATTGATCGATATGACCCTAAATCTGATGTTTGGGAAACCTTCACACTTTTGCCAGATCCTAGATCACATGTTGCTGCTGTTAGCCATCTTGGAAGAGTTTATGTGATTGGTGGAAGGGATCAGAATGGGAATACATTAAAGTCACTGATCTTCTTCATTCCAGAAACAGACAAAATAGTCAAATGGAGCAAATGCACTAAACTTAACATTGAGCTTGATAGATGTGACATGTCAGCCCTTGTTTTATAACTTGAGGCTCAACTTGGATTTGAAATTAATTGGGTTGTGTGTAGGATCTTGCATTTTGTGCATTTTAATGACAATATCTTCAGTGCAAGACCTTGTGCACATTAACATGATGAGAATTCTTAAAAAAAATTCAAGAATTCTACACATTCCAATTAAGAATTCTTGAGCCATATGACAAAATGTAAATTTTTTTGAAATAATAATTTTTGAGAAACTAACAAGAATTCTTACTGTAGGTACGAAAACCATGTCTTTATCAAGTAAAAATCTAAACTAAATATGCAATGCAATACATCACTGGTCCCATCCACAGGAGGAAAAGACACATTGTCACCTAGTTACCACTGCAGATGGGAAAATCATGTTAATGTGCACAAGTCCTGTACCTGGAAATATGGTCATTGCGTGATTGTAGTCATTGACAAACAGACTGTTTGGCATTGTGTACCTGAAAATATGGGGTAAATAATTTATAATTGGTTTTAGCTGGCTAGAACTAGGATAGATTTAAAAAGTGCTCTGGAAGTTTAATAACTGATTTATCTCTCTTGAAACTTCAGCATTCAAAAAGTTGTAATTTTCAATGATAAATAAATACTAAATGAGTTAAACGATGCCACAAGCTCTTTCTAAAAAGACTTAATTTCACAAACAATCAACAAAATTAGCATTATTTCAGCTATAACAAAGGCCCCGTTTACACGAGATCGGATCCAAATGGATCTGTCCCCAAACTGTAACGAATATAGGCTTTTGTGTTTACGCAGGACCCAACTGATCCGAACCCATTTGGATCTGCTATCCGTACTCATTTGGGACCACTTTCAAAAGTGATTCCATTTGGATCCGATCCCAAAAAGGTCTCGTGTAAACGGTTGGGATCGGATCCAAATGGGTACGGATCAAAAGAGAGTCCTAGCGAGCAATACAACATAACACTGTTGAATGTGCGTGCGATGCATTCTGGATCCGCTTTGGATCTGATCTCGTGTAAACAGACAAGAACAATTGCTGTGTAAATTGAGCCTATAAGTTTCATGCCTCCAGGTTTGAAATTGTTTCTTTAGGGGCACCAAAACGCCCCAATGGAAAATATCAAAGTTGCCACATGCTAGAATACATCTCAGAAGTGTAGGTCTCCAAGAAACCAAAATATAGCACTCTTTGCCTAACACCTTGGTAAATGCTATAAACTTTTCAAAACATAATATTATTATCACAATTGTCATTGAAATATAAACAACTTTCAGAAATGATTTGTTCAGGCTGAAAATAAGTTAAATTGATTATTCTATTAGCTACTTAGGAAGTTAGATATTTTATTTACAATTTGTGAAATTTCATAGTTTGTGCTATCTTTATGCTTCACTAGAATTTCTTTCAGTTTCTCTTTGACATTTTTGTCCATTAACAAATCTTCTATTGATGCATCTGAAAGACAGAATTTTAAATCTGTTATGGGGTTTTTGCTCCATCATATAATCAGGCTTTCTGTTTGCACCAACTATTTACAATAAACCTAAAGTAATACATGCTAATCAAAAGAATTCAGTGTCATTTTACAAACTGTACAAAGGCAACTGGTTCCATCCCAAGTTTTAATTTCCTTTTTGAAAGCTGCAACAGACGCTACATTCTTTGCATCATCGTTTAGGGTATTCCACAGCATAGCTCCCCTAAATCTGAGGGAGTTTATCCCATATTTTATTGTGTGAGACCTCTGAGGAAGTTCACATAAACTTGTTTTCGTAGGTTGTAAGTTATAGATTTTGTTTGGAAATTCTCCCAGAGGTATGACGGCTACCCCCATTAAAAGAATTATATGCCTGTGAGCAAATGGGTAAGAAAATGTGCCTGAATCAAAGGACTCTCAGTACAGTAGAGGCACCAGTAACTATATTGTGTGGTGATATGTGGTGACACTCACACACATTAATGAGGCCTGTATGTTGGACAAACATCCCAGTGATAATTATACGGAGCATAGGAATCAAATCTTTAGAAAACATTGCATCATTGGTTGATGCAACTTTCGTTTGATTTAATGGCTTGAAAGGGACTTCAAGTATGAGTGTTCATTGGCAATCTTTGACATCTTAATTAATATCAGAACTATTGCATTTTTCTTCTCGTTGAAAGAATTCACGAGAAGCTTCGAAAAAGTTAAAATCGTTGTGATTTAATGGAGGAAGAACGGTACGATCTTCAGGAAAACCATAGTTTCTGGAGGTCTACCGGGCGAACCAGAAAAAAGTTCGCACTTTCGAAAATTCATTACATCAAGAGTGCTGGATGGATAGGAATGAATCAATATTTGTTTGACAGCTAGATTTGCCCCAAGTCTGTTTTGTCAACTGCAATAAGTCTACCGGAAAGTATATTGCAAAACATTTCGCTTTTCACTTTTCCCTTCAAATTTTTTGACGAAATTTTTTTAACGAAATAGACTGAAGCAAGTCTACTTGACAGCCAAAAGTGATCTTTCTCGCCTTCTATGGGCACTGGAAAAATTGGTAAATTCAAGTTTACAAAAACTTTGTGCTTGCAAAATGACTGAAAAAGGACTAAAATACTTGATCAAATCACAAAGGACTCCTCGCTCAGAACAACAGAGGAAATGCAATTTCTCATTGGTGAGAGATATCGTCTGCATATTTATTGCCATGGGATTGAAAATCTTTAGTATCTGTTTGAGAATCTATGTCTTGTAACTCTTGAAAGAGGTGAAACGCCCGTTCATATTAGTCTGTGTGAGGTGAGTCCTACCGATTTGATCAAGTGTTTTAGGCCCTTTCTCAGTCATTTTGCAACCATGAAATTTTTGTAAAATTGAATTTACCTATATTTGCAGTGCTCGTAAGAAGACGAGAGAAATCACAAAAATATTTTCATCTTTTGGCTTTCAACTAGAATTTGAATCATTCAAATCCATGAAAGACTTGTTGTGCTACTAATTTTCGAAAATGGGAACTTTTTTCTGGCTCACCCGGTATAATATAGCAGTAAGCAGAAGTATGTAACTTTTGTGGTTTACGATTATAGCAATTTGATCATGTCACAACTGGAAAACTGTTTGAAGCTAAGGAACGCTGTAATTATGCAACAAGAAAGATATAAAATATAGCAAATGAACATTTATAACGAAATACCTGAACTTCCTATTGAACCATAAAAGCAAACAAGAGATGCATCAACCAATCGTGCAATGTTTTTCAAAGATTTGATTCCTATGCAATGATACAGTGCACAGCATTGCAAGATAAGAGTTAAAAAGATTCAACAGGCATGAAATAAATAATGTATACCTCTGATTTTATTCAATAATTCAAAAACAGCAACAAGTCCTTGAAGTCGTACAGAAGCATGTGTGGAGGTATCTGTCAAAAATAAAGAAAACAAAGATTGAAAGTGCAAAGGAAAGCTTTACATAACGTAGCGGAGGAAAGGGTTACATCAACCAAAACACTGAGTTGTGAGTTACTCGGCAGAACGACCTTGTGATAGCAACTTATCTACTTTTAACTGTTAAATTGTCAGAGATCAACAAAAATATTTGAGCACCATGCCATAGAGTCTATTTTGTCTCGTTATTACAGTTTACTTGCTCCTTAATTTTGATAATGATAAAAAAAAAATAAGAGAACAACGAAGTAGGATATACTGTAGTTATAGAAATTAGCTTCAAGGGTCCATGAAGTGTGTTTTATCCACAAGAACGTTGTAAACAATTCTATTATCGCAAGATTATTCTATGGACATGCTACATCAATATGCAAAAATTTACGTCAATTTTTAAAAGCCTCACCAATGCTTGAAAATATTTCAATAAGGAAAGTTTTGAAAATGTGCTCAGCAACAGATATATTTCCATCAGTTTTCCACTCTGTGTGAGCTTCTTTCCACTTTAACCTGACAAAATTATAAACATACGAATAACATGAATGAAAAGGTGATACAAGACAAACCAATCAACAGAAAGAGATTATTCGAAGTTTGACACAATTAGGGCCCTTTGCATGAAGGACAGAGCTGAACAGGCACTGCAAAATGACGAAAGAACCCCTTGAAGTAAACTTTTGAAAGATCGAAAAATTGACTTATTTTGATATGCTTGCTTATCCCTCCATTAAAATTTTAAGCCAATACCAAGGAAGTATTNTGCAGACAACCCATAATCTCTCATTTTTCTCATTTTGTTAAAACCCTTATACTGGGTTGGGTACCAGGGCGTGCCCTTATATATGTCAATACGGTAATCAGGTACATCCATCAAAACCATTTTAAACTTACAAACCTTGAGTTTTTGCATGAAGTGGCCATGACTTTCCTAATGCATTTACATAACATGATATCAAAGAATCTCGTTTTGATTTGTCTTCAACATCATCATCATCTTCCTCTTTGTCAGATTTTTTCTATAAATATCAGAATAAGAATCAATCACAGATTTTGCTCAACAGTAAGTAGCTTTAAACTTGCTTTCAGTCTACTCAAAAGTCACTATTCAATTAATACTAAGTGACTGTTCCAAAAAAACTGTATTAAACGTTCCCAAAATTCTGAAGCCAAGAGTTTAAATCCAACTACCCAAAGCAAATTTTATGTTAACCATCCTCAATAAACCTTTTTACTTGCTAAAAAAGAGGTTTGGATCGAGCATCCAAATCTGGTAAAGTTCGGAAAGAAAACGAAAGCACGACCCCCGTTCTCAATGGATACACTGCTAGCTGTGGCAAGAAGTTGCTGCGGATCTCAACACTTTTCAGAGAGTTTGTTGTTAACTACTTTGCGCAAAGTGAGTTAGATACATACATTACATTCATGAACAAAACTAACTCAAAGAGTCTCCTTGGGAAATTTTATAACAGTTTCTTATTGGTCAACAGGATTCTTGACCTTCACTGCAATTAACTAGTTACGTTAAAATTGCAACTTTGATCTTTCGCAAAGAAAAACTCTCTCGCTTGATGATAATGCAAAAAGGTTGTGCCTTGAGAATATTTTTCTCTCAGTTTCTGACAATGAGAGCCATGAAGCATATCAACTTTGGATGTCAAGGGCCGACATGCTTCTGCCTTCCTTTACTGGAAGCTCTGGTTTTGGCTTGAAATGAAATTTTACAGTTATTGATTGATTGCTCTATTGCCAGGATACCAAAAAATTCTATGAAAAATACCAAAATTTAATTCAACCGACCGTTGTGGGTTAACATAAAATAGTTTTGGGATGATTTTACGAAAACCCTTGGCGTCAGAATTTTCAAACTCGTATACAGTTTTTTTTTGGGACACCGCACCCGGTAGGGGGGCAAAGTTCTGGGAAAAGGAAACTTGGGAGCGAATAAATGTAAAACTGATATTTCGAGTATTGGAGGCAAACTTCAGTTTCTTAATCACAAAATCAGCGATGCCGAACATAAAAATTAATATCAATGCGGTATAATGCCTATTTTCAAATGAAAAAGCTACCTTCAGATATTTCTTCACGATTTCAACAACTTTCTCCAATCTATCAATCTCATATTTTTCAATCACGTCGGATACCGAATTCAAAGCCATAATTTTGTATTGGATATTCTCTTTTCGACATTCTTTCAACATTGAATCAATCATCTGAAAGAAGAAAATATTCTCGTCAAAATATGACGAAAAAAGCACACACATTACACTGTGCTAAAGCATACTGTGCTAAAAATACAGAAAAAAACAATGGTGCTACGTTACAAGCATTAATTAGATGTATTGTTCTCTATTGTTTTAAGAACGATTGCCCCCCCCCAAATCAGAAGCAGCTTCCTACGGCGCTGCGGTAATTAAGAAACCCACTCTTTGACATCAGTCTATTTTTCTCCCTTGAATAGGCCAGTGTTTTCCTACCATTGTAGCAAAATTCAGGGTCTGATTTTCTTGTAAGGTGGATTCTCCAAGGCGAGACTTTACTGTACTTGAGTGTCTCCAAACTGGGAACGGATTTAACAAATCAAAAGACCTTTTCTACCAGAGTCTGGGTTGATGAATATTTTTATACATTTTGATACAAACTTCTCAATTGAGTGGCATCATAGCTTCTATTACCGTTGTGTACATTGGAGAATTCCTCAGATTCTACAAAAGGGAATGTAAGCATATAAAAGTGGGTCAAACTCTAGCCAATCACATATCGGTATTTCCTATTGACTTTGATAAGTTACCCAATATGGTGCAGCACGTGTCACGCTCTATTATCCTTGCACAACTATTTTCAAGAAAAGCTTTTATATGCTCAGATTCCCTTTAAAGATATTGTTAGATCCAGACTCTGGCAAAATAGCGAAGGCCTCTTGTCGAAAAGCGGAAACTAACTAACACCGCGTGGTCTTAGACATTTTTCTCGGAAGTGTTAATTTGCATTCAAAATGAATACTGACCTCATCAGCTTTTGGACAAGGAGTAGAGCTGCTGTATGATTTTTCAATTCCTTCCCTGTAAGCAAACAAAAAAATATAAAAAATATAACATCAATTGATCAATGATTTCATATCTTGATTTTTATAAGTTAAAACCAACGTTTGTATCGGAAGATGGTATCAAATAATGATGATGATGATGATGATAAATTAAACACATATGGCAAACACTTTAAAGGCATTGAGTCATGATAAACAGACCTGCTTTGCCGGGTATCATGTCACCCATGTGTTAAATAGTAATTACCACTCATAACAAACTAAAAGGACCTGCTGTTGCACAATGTGTCCCATGTGATCAGTTTCATGTCACACGAATATTAGCCAATCAGATGCACCATCGAGAACCATGAGTCAGCCGATTCCTGAAGTTTGGGTTTACACAGTCTACTTGACATGACTCGATGCCTTTAACTTTGCTTCATAACAAAGAATTTAAAAGTATGCAATCACTTACTTGCAGTTGATACAAACAGATGACAACGATTTTAGAAGTTGTTGCTGTGAAAAAAAATTGTAAAGCCTTTTCTAGTAATGATGCCTTATTAAAGATAATACACATGTTTGGGAAATATTCTAGTTGGTATAAGTCACAGAACATTTTTGGGAAATACAATCATAGATATTTTCATCAACGATTGGGCAAGAAGAATATTTGGCTACAGCGGTAAGAATGAATGGTAAGAAGAATAATTTGTAGCAGGGATGGCTCAGTGGTAGCACGCTTAACTACCAATCTGAAGATTGGTGGTTCGAGTCCTCGCCCTGCTAAACCTGCTACAAAGTGTGAAGAGAGTTGCCAACTCTCTGTAATTCCAGGCTAAAGGAATCACACGAGGTGTGGTCACATCGAGAGGAAGGACCAGGACGCTTTCTCGATAAGCCTAGCTTCTCAGTATCCTAAAACTACCTCGGATGCTAGGTAGAAATTTATACAAAAAAGAGAAACTGAACAAGGCATCAATATACGTCAGAAAGGGAGCATTCACAGAGACTTCTCATAGAAAATAAGGCAGGTGGTGGAGGTTTCTTTAGGAAAGCGTTTTCCCTACGCCTTTTACACAAGAAGACAAACAGGGCAATAATTTGAAGTCAACCATACAGGGTGTCCCAAAAAACATGTGCGGCGTTTGAATGGCTACTGTGGAGGAGCCATAACTCTAACTTTTCTGTTTTCAGATTTGTACATAGGAGAGATTTCAACTTAGAGTTTGACACCGAGCTTGTGTAAATCTGACAAATGGTTGCTGATTTATTGAGAAAGAAAGTCACAATCACTCGTTGCTTCAAAACCAGAGGATTTTATCTCCGTACTTAACCTTATAACTTGAATTTTAACATTAAATGAACTTAAACTTTACAGTTATGCCAGGAAACGCATTTGGGAGTAATTAATGACCATATTCTTCAATAATATCGACCAAGCAACATGCTGAATGCAATATTGTTGGTTTAAAATGACTTTATCACTTTTGAGAAGCAAAATATCTGATGGACGCATGACATGGCCTGAAGCACTTGTGTTGCACATTTCCATTCCTAGCAACCCTAGCTATGTCCAATATCCTTGGTTGTCACAAAATTCAATGTATGACCATCTGTCTCACTTATAAACATCAGAAAACAGGGCGAAGTATATTTTTTTCACTTAATTTCGTTGATTTTAACGCGATGGAGAATTATGAATCCTCTGGTTTTGAGGCAACCAATAATTTTTGCTTTCTTGCTCCATAATCAGCAATTAGTGATAAGATTTACTCAAACTTGGTGCCAACCTTCAATTTGAAGTCTCTTCTGTCAAGAATCTTAAAAACAGAAAAATTGGATTTATGGCTGCTCCGCAGAAGCCACGCAAACAGCGCACATGTTTTTTGGGACACCCTGTAGATAAGGTCTATTTCAACCTCGATTCCATGGCTATCATTGTCTTCAGCCTCACTTCTTCAGCCCAAATGATACAACTGGCCGCCCATTACTGTTACCCTGGGTCCGAGGTTGGGTCTATTTAGTTTCAATTAAAATGAAAACTTACTTTTCCATCCCAGATTCTGCCAGGCAATGCTTCCAGCAAAATTACAAGCAGTTTGCCAAGATAAGGCTGTGACAAAGAAACGCCTGAGAGAAAAGAGAGAGGCCTCTTGATGGCTACCACAAAACCTTGTTTGCAATAAAATTTTGAATGATGCTAAACAAATTTAAATGGTCGATTATCTGTCCATGATAGTCGAATGTGTCGATATAGCACTTCTTAGTGTACCTACTCGTTCTTCAAGTTTGCTAAACTAAACTAATCCATCAATCACGCTAACTAAAATAAATTATCATCCATACACAAAACTAGCAACTAGCCAATACGGTTAAACTTTGAAAAAGAGTTCTTCGAGTTTCCATGTCAAAAATTTTGGCATTTAAACGCAAGGATAATGTAAATTAGGTATCAAAGTCCATTTCTAACTAACTAAGACAACCATTGTCACATTTAAGATCAATTATTGTCCACACCAATTAAAGTAAACTTCTATCGATCAAAGACCTTCAAATAAAAACAAGACATAATTTCCA
Organism: Aurelia aurita complex sp. Pacific; assembly: GCA_004194395.1. NCBI lineage: Eukaryota > Metazoa > Cnidaria > Scyphozoa > Semaeostomeae > Ulmaridae > Aurelia > Aurelia aurita complex sp. Pacific. The sequence continues at coordinate 1,115,563 of REGL01000001.1, read as the reverse complement.
AAGTCAAATTGATCAAATACAGAAACCCGGCCTCACCTAATGAGTCTGCAATTGTTCCAATAGACTTGGCAGCTTGAGCTTTTAATTTCCATGATTGACTTGACAAAACAGGGGTTACTGTTTCGAATATTTCACTCAGGTATAACTTGATCCCAGACTGGGTTCCTGAAAGAGTACGATTGGATATGGCAATGCGGTAACTCATCAATGTTTAGATGTAACTTTCAACGATCGCCCATCATTGTATCAGTCTCCAAACCTGACGAAGAGTCACTGTGATTGGTAGAATTTAACTGATCACATGCAAAACTAGACTTTAAATTTCACAAGGCTGCCTGTTGTGAGACTTCGGGTTTAGCTCTGGAAGTGCAACCGCAAGTAAGTCATCAGTTTGCTTATATTAAAGCTGGCTACCTTTTGAGTTCCATGGTAAAGTAATCACATGAAATATCATGTGAAAATAGCAAAGTTGCTGTACTTACACGAACACATTACATTTAACTTAGAGTTAAAACTATGAAAACATTAAGACATATTGTAGAAGACGAGATGTTCAAGATGTAAACTAATTAGCAATTACATTCTGAAAGTTGAAATCCTAGGTGTGTTTGTCGAAGCATTCCAAATTATTATCCTTCACAAGGGGTGCTTACCGGGTGTTGAGTTTTGCCACACTTCGTCCCAAACATCTTTTGCGTTGTTATTTGGGCTCTCCGAGGCATCTGCGTCTGCAAAAGAGAAAAGGCGCATTTAAGTACTTCCTTGGATAACAAATCCTTTGTATCACAACTGAAGTTAAGACCAAGGTTGAGCTAGCCTACGCGTAGACCCATAATTCCAAAAGGAGAAAGGGTCTACGAAACAAAGAGCAAAAGCTTGCTACTGCGGTTTCCAGATTTCTGGAAACTTAATTTATGCAGCCTTTGTTCCAACGCGTTTCACAAATCATTTAAAAATGGGATCAGAACAATTAATTGGGCGGCCGTAGCAAGCATTTGCTCTTTGTTTCGTAGACCCTTTTTCTTCTTTTAGAATAATGGGTCTACGCGTAGGCTAGGGTCGAGCCCAACCCCAAACCAATCGCGTAGCTTAGTTTTCTAATGTCGTTTACAGACTGTGAGTTTTATTATGATAATAATACAGTTATTTATACAGGGGTTAACTTTTCAGCAACAAAAGTGCTGTTATCAATAAGGGCCCTGTAAAGTGTTACTATTGATAAAGTTTTACTAAAATTCAGAATTCTGAATGTCAAAATGGTCTATTTCAGCACTGATCGTCGAGTCGTTGTCTAAATATTCTATAACGAAAACGTAAGCGTTTTATTAGGCAGAAATTGTCACTTAGGCCGACTCACTCGACGACGAATATTTTGAAACAAATTAAACACTTCATAAGTGACCTAATAGATCGAATTAAACGAACCTGAAATGACTTCCTGATGCATGGCTAGGAAAACCAAGGGAAGTGCAGCTGATGAATGAGATCTTAGGATGTCTGGAGAATGCCTTGATATTGCTTGAAATGTCCATGCAACCGCTAGTTGACGTGCTGAATCTGGAAGAAATCAAAGAGCACTTTCAGTTGAATTATTTGAAAAAAAGGAAAGCAGAAAAGGGTAAAACAGAATGATGGAAAAATGACGTACAAGGAAATTCAAAGGCAAGAAATATATGAGGGAATCTTACAGACTTTCGGAATGTTTCCAAAGAGTGATAAAAAACGGTGCATCGCTGATTTATCGTTATAGAGTAGAGCAAACTGCAAATTTACGTCACATACCTAGATACAGTGAAAATGAATTGGGCACTATGCGAATAAAGACGCACAAAGACGTTATAAAAAGTTACATAAGTAAGTTAGCATAACTTACTTTACCAGGTTACTTTACCAGGTTATTTTACTAGGTTACTTTATCAGGTTACTTTATCAGGTTACTTTACCAGGTTATTTTACCAGGTTACTTTATCAGGTAACTTTATCAGGTTACTTTATCAGGTTACTTTACCAGGATCAGATTACTTTATCAGGTTAATTTACCAGGTTACTTTATCAGGTTACTTTACCAGGTTACTTTACCAGGTTACTTTACCAGGTTACTTTATCAGGCTACTTTACCAGGTTATTTTGCAGCCACTTGGCATTTTCTTCGACACTTTGGGAAAGCAGCTATGTTAATTTTCTAGTTTATGCTTGCTGCAGATTGTCACAAAAAATTGAACTGAATTGCCTCTTTTTCACCAATAAATTGGTTACTATGGTTACTTTGCTCTACTCTTTTATCTGCATTTTTTCCATTTTCAAAAATAGCGATATAACTTCAATCAAAGGCATGACTGAACTTTGAATTTAGGCAAACAGTATGATGTAAGTTACCATATAAAGAGTTGTAGAACCAACAGTACCTTCTTTCTCCAAATACCAGCCTTTTAATTTCTCTATCAGCTTCTCTATACTTGAATCTTTTGAATACTGTAAAAGAATAAAATATTTTTGCAAGAGGATATCTCTGATGTTTGTAGACCCTTTCACTTGACGGATAGAACGGGACCAAATAGAGGATCTAGCTTTGCTCGTGGCAATCACTGGCGGACACTTGGGGGGGGGCGAGGGGATGCGATCACTCCCCAATGTTGGCTAGAACAAAGATCTTTCGTTCGAAAACAATAGAAACAAAGAATGCTTTTTAATGGAAACAACAGCTTTGCCCCCTCCAATATTTTGCAAAAGTGTATGTCCGCCACTGGTGGCAATCTTTGAAAGGGAGCTAGTGTGCTTCATAGCGAAAATAGCATATCTGTAATGCACGGCAAAAAAACCATTGACAAAATCAACTAAAGTGCGAGAAATTCTTTACATAAGTATTTACCATAACAAGATGACCGATGGCATTTGCATATGATCGCTTCACTGTATTGTTTGGGACACTCAAGCCATTTACCAATGATGCAAGTAACTTTCCTGCAAAAAACGAAAGACAATTCTTACTTATGCATACGAATGATGTGAAATGTAAAATACTTAGCAGTCATAATTTGAGGCTTAAAAACGGTTTCAGATAAGTTTAGTGGTTCATACTAAGGAAGAAATTTAAGGCAGTTGTTTATCCAGTAATGAGTGACCAACAAAGAACTGGGTATCAAGTTAGCAAGACAGTTTACGATTCGATTTGAAAATTATCCTCAAGGAAACAATCGTTCGTTAGATATCCTAAGATTATTACATGTTAAACTGCTGACTATTCATAGGTAGGCCTCTCTTACCTGAAAACGGCAGTAGATCATTTCGACATTGCAACGTAAGAGAAACTACAAAACTGGCGCATCCAACCTGAAAAGAAAACATTTCTCTCGTTTTAATTTCCTTTCATTAACAATAGTAAAATTGAAGTCTGTGAAAGTTAAGGGTAGAAAGTACTTCAAATCACAGTATTCAAATTAACTGACTGCAAAGCTTAAACCTCCACAAAGCCTCAATCTACCCTTCATCTTCATAAATACAAATGAAATCGATTTGTAAGCCTATACAGTGTAGCATAGGTTCCAAATCTTTAAATCTTCGTAAAAAGGTGGGTGTAAAATTCTATGACCTATCTCTTTCTATCGATAATTCTACCATTGAACTTTTTAGGAGTTTTGAATATTTTTCGAATTACAGCGTATCTTACATTTCAACTCATTTGAGGATGTGACATCATCAAATTTCTAAATCATAAACCAGACGAGTGACAGACTTTTGCTTGATACCATATTGTAGACATCCATCAACTATAGTTTCCTCGAAATCATTTCATGTTGAGTCAAACAGTTTAGAAATTACGATAATTTTAAGTTTTTTGAAATTTTTTCTAGAATTCTTGAAAAAGAAGAAAAACACTCTAATTCTGAAAATATTGAAGGTTTTAGAAAAGTCCAACGGTAGAATTATAGAGAAATAGCTAAAGTTTCTTTGAAGTGATTCAGTTCAAAGAAATAGGTCATTGAATTTTACACCAGCCTTTTAAAAGATTCGGAACCTACGCTGTAGGCTTGCTGACTAGCTGAGCTCAACCTGGCACACAGTTCAAGTCCTTAGCTCTTCTAAGCATACCATACATGAAGCGACTCATATGAAGCAATTTTCTATTACTTGTCAGAAAGAGTGGCCAAAGAAGGTCTATTGTCGATCTTGCTTTGACAGTAGCCAAAGAAGAACCAAATCCATATCTTAAATCTTAAATAATTCAAATAATGTATGTTAAGTTTCAGCACGCTAAAGCTACAATAAGGTCTGAGCTCATTTCATAGAATTCCATTATATGATGAGCTGATGAGTCAAGTCTTGCTTTACTGTAATTTCCAGCTTGTATCTCATATCCTGATTAAGGTTTGCAACATGTCAAGAAAGTAATGAAAATTGAACAAGACCAGATACCTTAGTTCCAAGACCAATGCCAGTTTTGATGAGATCTGAAAGTCTTGGTATGACCTCGCCAAGGATGTCTGAGTCAACATATTGCACACACTAATACAGAGAATAAAAATATGTTAGTTAAAAACAGAATTCCGCTAATCGAGAACTTCAATATTATAAAGCCACGACACAGCGGAGTTCAATACATCTTCTGAAAACAAAAATATAGGTTAAAGTGTACTCTCATTCATTGTCCCAATTAATATTCATATCCTCGTCATATCCAATAAAGAACCTTACGAAATCCCCACCGATACACAAACAGGGCTGTTGGAAGCAGTTTCTACTTGGATGGAGAGGCATAGCTCGCAGAATGGCACCTTTTAGAATTGGTTGGCCACTCTTAAACTTTTGAAGAGGCTGTGGAAAAGGCAATGTGAGGTTTGAAAAGGGTAATTTTGACAAACTTGTAGCGGTACGCCACCTGTGCCCCCTGTACGCCCCCCCCCCCGGCCTCCTTCATCAATGCATCTCTTCTGATGAAAATATAGGCCTTGTGAAGATATAAATCAGAAAGTGACCTAAACGGCTTCGATAATAGGCCATTTGGTCTTGTTTACAACTAGACTCAAACCTATTAACTAAAAATGAATTTTAAGAAATGGGAACTAAGACTTTGAGGCCTTTAACAGGAATAAATCCATACAATTATTCAGGCGGAACTTCTATGAAGTGAAATCAAACTGAAGTTGCATTCCATATCAACTTACCATATTAATTGTATCCATCATTGGTGAAGATTTTGATGCTGAGACTCTTATTGCATCGAGCTGATTAAGAAAAAACAAATATAATATTTGTTAGATTCAAATTCTTGTCAACTGTATAGAATTATAATCATCCTTCACAATCGAGACATACTTGCTACAAGTATCATGGGCGATAAAAAAGTACGTACTCTTCACAAATAACGATTAGTCGTACACTTGGCCGACAATCATGACTGGTGATTAGGGCCGCATTTACATTGTGCAATTTGATCCGTCACAAAGTTTTTACAGTTCAAGAGCAATTACACTGCTCCGGAACAACACTTATTTGGGTTTGCAGGGTAATTTGGGTTTACGGGGTAATTCAGGTATATTTGCTTTTTTAGCTTTTAACGATCATACTTCAAACTTCGATTCATGGCTCAATGGGTAGTGAAATCTATGCTCTCAGGAGCTATTTAAGTGGTGTCAAAGAATTATTGGATAATTTCTAGTGCTTTGATTTAATTTCTAGCAAACAGATCCAAATTATCCCGTATACCCAAATTACCCCCCCTCCCACCTTCCCCTATAGATAGAAGGAAGAAAAGTACTACGGTTTAGCAGAAACAGCGTAAACAGGAAGCTCGTCCGCTACACTTTACTTACGTATTCGAAGTTGTTACCGGTCATTATTACCTCACTGACGTTTCAAAAACGAGGCAATACAAGGATCCCGCCAATCGTATTGGTTAATCGCACATTTCCCGGGGTTTTCGCATAGCCTTGTATAATACGATACAAGGATGCATTTTTGGCAACACAGTAACTGATTTAGGCCTGTGAGATTTACAATAAACTCAAGCGACATACAGTAACAAAATGCGTTTGGCCAAATGATATAAGTCAAAAGTAGAAGCTACCAGGTAATAAAACTCATACTAACCGGTTTTGTAGTTGTACAGGAAAATATAAAGCCCTTGGTCTTATTGCACAGACCTCGCAAGCTCGGTCTGTACTTTAAAGACATCGGGCTGTATATTTTCCTGTACAACACAAAACCAGTTAGTATGCGCATAGTGTAAACGGGGTCTCAATCTATAGTCAAAATCCCAAATAATGCATGCTAATTTTTTGTCAAATAAACGATGACCTACTGCCCGAGCTATCAGCAGCTCCTTGAAAACATTCGACTTGGAAACAGACTAAATGCTGGTTGAAATACGTCGCAAGGGACCACGATCCATTGCCCTCTCAAAGACATACCTGGCGTAGACTGATCACATGAGTCTCAGTTTTCCGCATTGAATTGAATGCTGTTATGGCTTCACACCGAATACTACTGACTTGTATGAATGAAAATAAAACATCAGATTAAAAACGTTGAACGAATACAAGGGATCACGTCGTCAGTCTATACCAGGCGTGCCATCTCACAAATAAAATTTTCAGGGTACCTTGTCCTGTGCATCTTTGCTCTTCGATAGTTGTAGATTCAACGTATTGAGATACTGTGGTTCGAGACCACTCAATGATTCTAACAATGCTGTTACAAGCTTTGCAATATGAGGCTTCAACAGCTTCCCCTGAGGTAGAAAAATATTATTACGACAAACATTGAGACTACAATCTCCGTTTGAATGGCTACTATTCACTGGATATTAAAGTTTTATGTATTTATCCAATTGTCTCCCTCCCCTCATATGTTAAAATATTTCAGTGAAACTTTACTGGCAGTAGCACAATAGATAGTTGCTAAAAGTCACAAAGGTTCATTGTCATAGGCTTTCTCATCGCTGAGTTATAAGANGACTACAATCTCCGTTTGAATGGCTACTATTCACTGGATATTAAAGTTTTATGTATTTATCCAATTGTCTCCCTCCCCTCATATGTTAAAATATTTCAGTGAAACTTTACTGGCAGTAGCACAATAGATAGTTGCTAAAAGTCACAAAGGTTCATTGTCATAGGCTTTCTCATCGCTGAGTTATAAGAAAAAATCTACTAGGGGAGGGGGGCAAATTTGCCCCCCCCCCGACCAAAATAGTGTTAAAAGCAAGGAAATTGATTAACAAACTACAGGTTTACTCACTGCTGTTTTACTGATCTTCACCATTGTTTCTAAGCTGCAAAACAATAAAGATTAAAAGTTAATATTACAATTTTGGTAGCACAAACTTTGAGACATCACTCCAATTTTCCTAAAATATGATCTTGACAAGACTAGTCCCAAAGAAATGTGGTCCTCATTTCCTACCAATAATTTAGACATTGTTTTTAAGAGAAGAGGGGGGAGAGAAACAAGTTCAGATGCAAAAATCGTTCAACAAAGAAACCTTCAGTTGTTTATCATCAGTCAAATTTTCAATTTTTGCCTTTTATGTTTGAAAGTATCAATTGATACAATTATGATAAATCTAATTAGCTAAGGTTTGTTTACACCCATTTCAAGTCAAAGTGGTTAATCAGTTGAGAAAATATCTGATGATTTCTTTAACATAATTCGTGCCATGAATGCAAAAAGTAGTTATGATACTAAACATTTCTATGAGTATGGTAAAATGACTTGAAATGGGTAAAACAAACCTTAGCCCATTCATTTATATTCATATCATTTCATTTAACATTATTTATACACAAATTAACCCTTCAGCAAATTAAAATATATAACATCTACTTACAATGATAAAAACTTTAAGAATAAAAACCTACAGCCCTATGAAACTTAATCATTGCTGTTCTTCCAGGGAGTTGTGTTTGAGAATCTAGTTCTTTAGATGTGTTTTAAGTTGTTTCTTAAAACGATCAAGTGTCGGTAGCTCACGAATTTCGGCAGGTGTATCATTCCATGACTTGACAGCTGCATAATGAAAGCTTTTTTTTGCAAGTTCAGTCCAATATGTAGGGATCTAGATATCTTTACAGTGCCTCGTATGAAAAGATCGAATCGAATGAAAAGATCTCGGTTGGTTTTTATCCCATTGGCTTTCAGGGCATAGCCTGTTCATCATCTTGTAGGTCATGACATTCCGACCCATTTTGCCTGTTCAGCGAACTTTCTATATGAGCCATAAATCGATTTGGTCATTGACTAAAGCCACAGCAGCAAAGATAGAAACTTTTAAACACAAAACAATTAAATGAAAATTCACACCGTGGCAATAGCACAGAAGCAGCAATAATTCCCTAATCATAGTTTCATACCTAACAGCTTTCACAGCATCGACTCTGCTTGCCAGTCCGGTATTCAGGAAAACAGGTAAAACCAATGCCACAGCCTTTTCTCCAAGTTTACTCTGTGTTACATCACATATTCGTATTGTAACCTGTGAAATTACATAGGAGTGTCAGGATAATGGTTAACGAAATATTGCATAGGAATTTGTACAGAATCAAACGAAGATCAACAAAATATCACGGTTGTGTGGAGATTGATAAAACATCACAGGTCTGAATACAAGAATGTAGCTTTGACC
>REGL01000001.1:1088024-1105982 GCA_004194395.1 Aurelia aurita complex sp. Pacific | reverse complement strand
CATGGCGCTCAAGTGGTGGGGTCCTACCGGGTATCGAACCCACTCTGCCTGACTGTTGTGGCTGCAAAGTCAGAGGATTACAACCACTGCGCCACAATACTTTCAAGAATAATTTTATTTGAATCACTTATATCGAACGGCTGCGGAGTTGTCATGGCCTTTTGTTCTCCGTGGTATCATCCTTGTAGTAACTCAAAGTTGCTTGTAAGTAGCACTAATAGTATCCTATATTGTAAAATGTTAATTGAATATAAGAATGAGAACATCACTGTGACTTCTCAAGCAAATTTGGCAGGTACAACGGTTCAAACTTCGTTGTGCATCTCGTGGGACATCTTTAAAAGAAAAACTATACTGCATCCAAATTGTCAAAGATTGCATACCAAAGTATATTTCATATGATAAAACGACATTCGGTCAAGACGCTAATATGCTAGCAAGCCATGAAGTTAAGTGGTCACTGAAAGATTAACTCATTACCAATTTGCAACGATGTAATGGAAATTGTAGCTAGCCTTACCTTGATATCGTCGAGGACTTTGAAATTTGTTTCCCATATTTTTGGTACCAAATCAATAATATCTTCTGCTGGAGCACTTCTAATCAAATCTCCAAGAGCAGAACAACTAGAAATGATATTATATATGATAAATAACCAAACTCTTGCAGAACTGATTAAAATGAGGACAAAATGAAGGTAAGTTGTTGAGGTGCTTTGCAAGTAGGTAAAAATAGGCCTTTACGCAAAATCCAACAATCCATCGTGAAATAGGAGAATCTATTGAAAGACTGACTTGAAGGTTTCGCCTCCCTGCCAAGTAACCCAAGGGCGTGCGTCTCTAACGGGAACCCACGAGATTTGCTAGTTGTATTTAGGTTGGAAAACAGAGCGCCTCGTTTGCTGCAGCAAGATCAACTTCCATTTGGATATACAGGTTTCGCCTCGAATTGAAAGCTGCTTTGTGTAAAGGCCTTTATTATATGGCGTTCGAAAATACGGCTCCTCGGACCGGCAACGCAGCAATTCGATTGGTTCTTGATCGGTCCGTAAAAGCCGTATTTTTCGTTCGAAGCCGTATTGGACCGGGCGTTGCCTTAAAAATCAACAACAAGGGAGGAGCTTCTTGTGTAGGCTTAGGCCGTAAGAAGTGTCAGCCAAAGTTTAGCTTATTCATCGAAGATTTCTTCTCTGTAAACTTTGAAGACGAACTTGCAATTATACACGAAGAAAATGCCAATGTAGTTAACGTTGCAACGAGCAACTACAGTAATGCACAGGATCAAAGACACAACAGAAAAGTACGATACTATAAATAACGTTCTCAAAAGGTTCTGCCATATAATAAAGCCTTTATTAAACGATTACTCGATCCATGCTGGAAAATATTTGGACCTTAATTCATTGTACGGACCTCACTGCGTTCGGTCCGTACGTCAAACTGCGGTCCAAATATTTTCCAGCATGGACCTCGTAATCGTTTAATAACCGCATATTCTTTATTCGTCAAAAAGTTCGAGCTTCACAACGAGAGCTAAAAGACCAAGCAATGCTGGGCAATTTCACCTATTGCACGGGTGGGATCCTATTGATTTTCTTTCATTAAAGTAAGGAAATCTCCTTTGATGGTTCGCCTGACATTCCGACTCTAGCCAGTTACCATACCTAAAATATAGCCCAAGATAAGCCTTTTTTTCATGGTAATATTCCAGTGATCACGCCCTTTGTGACCATCTTTTACGACAATACTCCGGGAGACGGCTGCCATTTAATCCCTGCCTCTGAAGAAAAGAAATTGTAACTAAGAATGGCAGCAATGTATAACTACCTTGACTCTCTGATTCTCCATTGGTAATTCGTCATGTTATCAATTAGATCGTTTGCAATTTCTTTTGTGTATTTGTCAAGCTGCAAATAAAACATACACATAACGCATTTTGTTTTGATCCTTGGCGTGTCTCTGTAGTATTGTAGCATAGTTTGTAGAAATGGTAATCATTAACCTGTATGGTTAATTAACAATAGAATATGAAAAGGCACTCACCGACTTTTTCCCATCAGGAACAACTGCTGACCAGATATTTGCCATAGCTTTCTGCACGTCCGGATTCGGGTCATATTGGTACCTTCACAAAAAAGCAAATTGAGATCAAATTTGTGCATGAAAAATTCTTGCAATGAATGGAGCCCGAGATGAATAGTCTCTATCCTCTTCTGAGCGCATTTTGTGATGAAAGTTTTCAAATAATAAAAATGTTTCTAAACATTTCAGGCATCTCAGTTGCGTTCTGAGAAATCCAACAAAGAACCGAGACAGATGCAGCCAAACCCGACGATCTGGATTGGTCCTATATGGTCAGCAACGACCGTCTCAAAATGATAACAAAGACCTGAAGCATAGCTAATTTTTGTGAAAGCAAAATCTTCAATACCTTGCACATATAACAAGACTAGGAAATGATTAATTTAAAAAAGAACTACTCTTCGCAGTGGATCGTAAAAAATATGCACGTAACCGATGGCTAAAATTTGAAAAAGGATTCAACATCACTAAAGGACAAATACAACAGGCAATGCAAACTAAAACTGAGTTCATGTCTCTACTTAGTAAAATATATCAGTAAAGACACTTTAAGGGTACAACGTACCTAATTTTAAGGAAAAATGCCCTGTTTACTGTAAAAATAAACGCAAAATAACAATCTAGCTTACGAACCTGTAAAGCTTTGGAATTAATTGCGGAAGAAATGGTTCCAACTGCTTCCCAGCCTGTGATGCAATGCTAAGGAATCCAAAAGCAGCACCCTGAGAAATAACAAAATTGTGTTTATATTAAGATACTTGATCAAGGCGCTTATAGTGCAACAGATCTTCCCTACAGAACAAGCAAACGCATACTTTGGAGCAAATTATTAGAATGGATAAGAAATAGATTCCAAATCTTTAAATTGGTTTAAAAAGGTTGGTGCAATATTATATGACCTTTGACCTATTTCTTTAAAATCTTTAAAGTAAATGGCTCAAAAGAAACTTTAGCTACTATCAATAATTCTACCGTCGCAATTTCGGAAATCTTGATAATCTTTCGCGTATTTTCTATTCCATCTCAATTGAGGCCACGAAGTTATCAAATTTCTAAGTCGTAAACCAGAAGAGCGAAAGACTGTAGCTTGATACTAGACTGACTACTTCTGTCCCAATTTCCGCTTCGTTCATTGAATTGGATAACGGCACTACGTTCATCAGTCTATCAATAGCGATAACTACGAATGTGTAATCAGTCATGCTTGATGCCACGTTGTAGACATTCATAAACATTGATAACTTTTTTCGAAAATTTTCTTGAATTCTGAAGTAAAAAGAAAAATAGTCGTATTCCGAAAACACTGGAGATTTCAGAGAGGTCCAACGGTAGAATTATAAAGGCCATAGAATTCTACACTGACCTTTTTAAAAAATTGGAACCTATGGTAAATAGCTAAGATAAGCCCTAGCAGCAACTGAATAACGCATTACAAAGAACTGAAATGCAGTAATACGGTTTCATTCTCTGAAACATCGAGGAAACAGCGTAATAAAGATAAATGCTAGACAGCCTTACGCCCAAATACAACACTTAATTCAACTCCTTGCTTGAGCTTCTTGTGCTTCATAGCGAATACATTTTATCGTGCATCAGTAAAATAGTAACATCACAGTATTCAAAACTTACCTTTCTTGAATTCCAAATCGCACTGTGGTTAGCCAGATTCATGAATTTATATACAAGATCTGGTTGATTCAACGAACTTGCAAGGGAACATAGTTCTTTGTAGGTTGATAAAGATCCCCTGAAATGAAGATAATACTTAATGCGTCCATATTATTACCTGACTGACGTTTCAAAAATGAGGCAATACAAGAATCCCACCAATCCCATTGGTTAATCGCACATTTTCCGCAGTTTTTCCGTAGCCTAGTATAATACGATACAAGGATGCGTTTTTGACAACACAGCAACTGATTTATGCCTATGAGATTTACAATAAACTTAGGTGAAATGGCATCAAAATTAGAAGCTATCAGGTAATAAAACTCACACTAACCTGCTTTGTAGTTGTACAGGAAAATATAAAGCCCTCGGTCTTATTGCACAGACCTCGCAAGCTCGGTATGTACTTTTAAGACCTCGGGCGTTATATTTTCCTGTACAACGAAAAACCGGTTAGTATGCGCATAGTACTAACATTTATATCACAATATCATAATCGAGGCCGGTAAGGTCGCAGGACAAACAATTCAGCGCAGATATATATTTGTAAAAACCGACAAAAACAATTCGCTGTTTGATGTGCTTAAAAGGAAGTCATGCGTCTGTCTTTCAATATCTGAACCTACAATCTCTTACTAAAGTGTTAGACCCCTACGAAAATCCAAGTTTTTCGGAAATATTGTCCCCCCCCCCCCCATATCAATGTTCTTTGCTTTGGCGAATCATTCGTTTGCTGGATCGGCATGAAAAACACCTCTTTGCAATGCAATCAAAATTGAAACGGGGGAGGAGGGGGGGACAAAAATTCGATTTTTCAATAGGGGTTCAAAACTCTTCTAAGAGACTGTAGATGGGTTTGATGTTTGGTCTGAGGTAAAGAGAATTTGAAAGAGAAATTGAAAAGAAAAAGAGCAAGAAAGATTGGAAGAGGATTTGATAGAAGAAACAAGTTCGTCTGCAACAGCAAAAATAACAAATTTGAATACTAACCCATCTGGTGTAGAGCCTAAGTTCCCTTTCTCAAAGATTTCTGTATTTGCATCAACTTTTTGCTTTGGCCTAGAATAAACATTTTTAAGTAAAGAAGCTTTTCAAAAAATTCTCATCTCCCAAAAAATAATATCAAATGAGGATCTATCAAGATTTGAAGAGAAGCTCTTTGATTGCATATCAAAGTAGCTGTTTGCAGGACATTGCTCACAATTTTATGTTATTGACTCTCCCAGTTCACATTGATACAGTTTTCAAGCGCTTCGTTTCTCCATTTGCGACTGTTTTGGTATGCATTTTCAAATACTCCTACTTTGAACAGCATTTTCTGGTATCTCCTGTTTGTTGGATAAAAAGGATGCGTTTCCGAACGTTTCAGTGTGGAGGTGAAAGAAAAAACGGATAAAAAGGTTTGCGTTTTCACCTGAAACTGCATTAGACCATCCTCCACTTGCAGTAGATTGGCAAGTCCTTAATGTATGGGAACTATAATGTCCCAAAGCATATGTATATAAACTGTAAATAAAATGATATGAAATGTATATTAACTGTATATAGCACGCTCGCCATGCGCGCATGCTCTGTTGCTAGAGAGCATACGCATTTGGCAAGCACGCATGTCGCTGACCGCCTTTAGTGTGTACGGGACCTTCGTATTTGATCAATGTAAAGAAGAATTCTTTGTTACCTTTTTCCAGTCGTGAGTCTTTCGACGAGCAAAGAGACCAATTCATCTTTTGTTCCTTCTCCAACTTGTTCGTACACCAAACTGACACCCCTCGATGCAACGTCTTGGGTAATATCTGTTGGTCAGATCATGAAAGATATAGTGGCCTAAATAACTTAATTATTAAAGTCTCTCTCGTTATAGTTTGCTCTGCCCACACGGCATTGAGCACTGCTTCGACAAATCAAGGCATTCTCAACATTTGTATGATCATACAGTTTTTGTTCAGAGGGTCGCCAGAAGTAGCAAGCGACTTGATGGTACCTAACACACACACATACAGTTTTAAAGACAATGACCACGATTTCTCAGCACTAAGTTTCGTTACGCAAGGCCTGTGGCGGCTATTTCCTAAAATGGTGTGAAACATACGATTCATGAATGCTTTTATTTTTGATCGATCACCAAAAAGACCTGATTGTCCGTTAGACTCCGTTTACACAATGCCTGTACGAAACGAACACGGCATGAAACTGTGCCGTATTGGCCTCCCATTTACACTATACCGGCATAGTTTTTACTTGAATGTGGCACGAAATGAATATGGCATGCTAACTGGCTTCATCGTTCAATTGGCATAGTGTAAACGGCAAATACGGCATCATTTCATGTCGGATTCACATCGAGGCGATAACCTGGCAAATGAGAGCATGCACCTTGACTAATCCTCCCTCTGTGCATGGTCAAAAACCTATCGTATTCATTTTGTGCCAGTATAAATGTAAACGGTGATTTCGTTAGAACAGAGAAACCAACACAGGACAGTTGTATGCCGTATTCGTTTCGTACCGGCATAGTGTAAACGGGGCCTTATGTTATGAAAGATATCAATATTCTCGTACCATCACTGCTTGAAAGAAGTTCCATAAATGCTCCTTGGATATCTTCAATCCTTTCCTAAGAAGAAGATCTAATGCAATTAGGCAATTTGGACAGGTAAAGTGTTTTTAATCACAAACTAAGAATTTTACTCACAAACACACGACTGAAGGTTTCTCATTATCTGAGTACTCAACTAATCTTGATAGTTTCTTGGAAGTTTCCTCAAATTCTATTTGCATAANATACGGCATGCTAACTGGCTTCATCGTTCAACCGGCATAGTGTAAACGGCGCATACAGCATCATTTGATGTCGGATTCACATTGAGGCGATAACCTGGCAAATGAGAGCATGCGCCTTGACTAATCCTCGCTCTGTGCATGGTCAAAAACCTATCGTATTCATTTTGTGCCAGTATAAATGTAAACGGTGATTCCGTTAGAACAAAGAAACCAACACAGGACAGTTGTATGCCGTATTCGTTTCGTACCGGCATAGTGTAAATGGGGCCTTATGTTATGAAAGATATCAATATTCTCGTACCATCACTGCTTGAAAGAAGTTCCATAAATGCTCCTTGGATATCTTCAATCCTTTCCTAAGAAGAAGATCTAATACAATTAGGCAATTTGGACGGGTAAAGTGTTTTTAATCACAAACTAAGAATTTTACTCACAAACACACGACTGAAGGTTTCTCATTATCTGAGTACTCAACTAATCTTGATAGTTTCTTGGAAGTTTCCTCAAATTCTATTTGCATAAATCGGTGCGGGATCTGCTGTGCCCTCGTGGAATCCTTCAAAGTGACCTTATCATTCATAATTTTCCCATTTACTACGTTTTATAGATTAAGTACAGGCATGGATTTAACTCAATTACCTTAACGTCCTTCTGCTCTGATGCATACTTCACAATAGATAACAACCATACAGCAGCAGCCTAAAATTAAATAAGCTTTATAACAACTGCGCCTAGAAAATGATATGAAAAAGTTCTGGAATAAAATAATCTACGCAAATTGAGAAACTAATCACATGAACAGAAAATCGTACTTGAGGCACATAATTTGCTTACAGTAAACAAGGCAAGAGTACCAAGGTAAATAATTGAAACAATTTGGTACGACCTCAACTGTGACATGTACTCTTTTTTCTAAAAGAATACTATAAATTTTGCCTAGCCTCAATATTCTTAAGAAATTTTCGTTTTGAGCCTTAACATATTCTTAAAGTATTCATATTCTTAAAGTATACTAATTTTTTCAAATCTTATATGATTTCAGGGGAACAAAATTAAAAGAAATGTCATGTCATTACGAGGAACTGGTCGAGCGAAAGAAAAATTCAAACAATTGAAAAATGAGATACATTAGTCATGAGATTCTCTGTTATGAACATCGCAAAACAGGCAAATGCTGAAAAATGAGACACAAATATGGCGAGCTGAGCCTGAGCAATATTCGTATGATATTCTTAAAAATTGCATGATTCTTAGCCTGAATATTCTAATAAACAATATTCTTATAAAACAAGAGTATAATTTTCTAGGATAAACCTGCCATCAACGAAATATATTGATAACCTGTAACCAGGCCCTCTTACATCAAAATAAGATCAAGAAATGAAGAAATTAAGACATGAAACGAAATTAATATAAAAAAAACTCAAGCTACCTATAATCTTCAAATTGGATAGAAAATGATGAATTGAGCTGAACTGAGCAAAACTGGGCTGCTACCAAAAAGATTAGATCAGCCCCCAGATATCAGTAATCAGAAGCTTTCATAAATCAAAAATAAGTGCAATTTGTCTTGCAACTATACCTGTTTATTAAAGTTAGCTGTGCTGTTCACAAAACGACTAAAGATGGTATCTAAAATGTTTGTCATCGAATGTTCGCTGCTCGTAATTTGTACATTCATGGAATCTAGTAGCCATTTGTCCTTGGCTGCCAAAGACTGATTTCCTGCACCAATGCAAGAAAGAGCTTCACCAACAGTGAAATTCAATTCCAGTTGACGTGCCTGAAAAAAGAAAATAATATTTGTCTTGTTAAAGGTTATATAAAGAATTAGAATGCCTATCAGTTTGAATTTCTGGCAAAAAATTTCCCTGGCATCATCATCGTAGTGTTGTATAGGAGCTCATGTGTATTGTCTTAGGTAACTTCTCTATGTTAACAATTTCATTGAATAAATAAAAAAATATTTCCGTTCATAGAAGATAAACCTGGAGCTTCTAATTTATAACGACCACTTAGACATACAAATCTATCAAAGAAGGACGTTTTAATGCAGATTTCATTTTATAGAAAGAGCAGGGGTCAATTGGATGAGTAGAACAAGCGAGTGGCCGAGCGGCATATACAGTTTCCGTCAGATGATTGAAGTTAAGCTCGGTCGAGTGAGGTCAAACTCCGGATGGGTGGACTCTCGGAGGCCTGACCTCGCAACTCACCTCGCCGTCCTGCCGTCCTTCGGAAGGGACATTAAACTAGGGGTCCCATGCCTGGATGCGGCGTGCTTAGCGGGCTTAAATTAGCTTTAAGTAGCTAGAAGTCCTTCCAGCCCACTTAGAATAAATTACTGGGAAAAAAACAGGAAATAGATTATGCTGGAAAACATTGGTGAGGCCACCAGCCTGCAGTGGCTTGAATCGCTGACGATGATGCTGATCATGATGATAAGTCAGACAACTACCACGTCCCTTTCAGTAAGTGTTCATTCCATTTTGTAGTAGTAACGTGTAGCTTTATGTACTTCTCCCCCTTTTCACGTGATGGCCATGAGGTAGATATAATTTTTACCCCTCGTAGTATCATCATTGTAAGTAGTGTGATTAGTAATATGTTTTTAATAAACCGTTAATCAATTACACCAATGACAATCATTGACTTACTTACGCAAAATCTTTAAATCGGCGTAAAAAAGGTGGGTGTAAAATTCTAAGACCTATTTCTTCTGAGTGAATGGCTTGAAAGAAACTTTAGCTACTTGTCTATAATCCTACCGTTGGATTTTTGAGAAATTTTGCATATTTTTTTAGATTACGGCATATTCTACACTTCAACTCATTTGAGGATGTAACGTCATGAAATTTCTAAGTCGTAAACCTTAGACATCCATAAACTATACCGGGTGCGCCAAAATAAACTATGCACGTTTGGCAGGCCACAATAAATTGAACACTGGACCGATTTTAAAGATTTATGACTGAATATTTAGCAGAAAGCTTGAATTAGATTTTAGGACTTCTTGCAAATTTTTCCGTTCTCAGTTTTTAGAGCTAGAAGCGAGTTTCTTAAATGTTCGCTTTCGAAAATATTGAAAACGATAAAAAACGTCGATCAAATTTTAAAAATCCAACACAAATAAACAAAGAGAAAACGTTTTCAGGGGGATTTGCGGGTTCAGTACGAACGAGATTGCAATTGGTCGATTTTTAGATCGCAAATCACCACGAAACAGTTCTCTCTTTGTCCATTCATGTCGATTCTTAGAAAATTTGATAGATGTTTTTTGATCGTTTTCGGTGTTTTCGAAAACTAAAATCTTAGGAAACTCGCTTCTAGCTCTAAAAACTGAAAATGAAAAAAATTGCGAAAAATCCCAGTATCTAATTCAGGCTTTCTGCTAACGAATAAGTCATAAATTTTCAAAATCGGTCCAATGTACGATTTATTGTGGCCTGCCAAACGTGCATGCATAGTTTATTTTGGCGCACCCGGTAGTATCCTTGGAAATCATTATATGCTATGTCAAGCTGTTTGGTCAGAGGTCTCGTCCATAGCCAAGAGAAGAGTCTAGTTTTTATCCATCAATCTCAACGATAATCAAGACGAAAACGAATAGCAAATACAAATCTACTCCCTCGTATTTATAGTAATATCCAGTTCAAAGTCCAGTAAACAAAGTCTAGACGCTTTTGACTAGGAAACCCAAAAATACTACTATTTATTACAACCATGTCTCATGAGAGTTTCTTATCCATACTATGTATAAATAATGTCTCTCGAAGGAGTTTCTTATTCGCACTTGTCTGAAAAGTGTCTCTTGGGAGAGTTTGACCCTTGGACTCATCATCGTTCCTAACACTCCCCCGCAGTCCAGCAAGCTGGACTTCATCTCGTCTTCTCATTATGTGGGACTTTCAGAATCCAGGCCAGTGCAACATTGCTGTCTGTTAAGGATGAAATTTTCACCAAAGGTAAATCCAACTGCTTTTCAATGAACTGCATAATTGTACCTTCTGAATCTGAGTAAGATGCCTGTCAAATCGTTCAGCAAGTTTGGTCCTTTCTCGAGGAGATCGTTCAATGAGACACCCTTGACTTTGGCTGCAGAGTCAAACACTATTCGCACTTTGGTGTTCTTTGTGTCAGATATAACAGGATGATGTGGTAAGTACCAGCCTTCTTCGGTTGGTTGCTCTTCGATTCTCTCTGCATACCCTCCATTGAAATACTCTTCCATGGCTGAGTGATACTTCTTTTTCAATTCTTGGTTTTTGTCCAATCTTCTTTCAGTCATGGAAAGTCGCCTTGAAGCCATGTAATATGATCCAGTTGGTTTCATGATTCCTTGTTTCCATGGAAGTCGTACTTGGTAACGGTTGCCAACCTGTACTGTCGTTCTCTTCGTCTGCTCTTGCACTTCAGCCAGCCTTTTGTGTGTGGGGACATCTTCAGCAATTGTTTCTATCTCCCAAAATTTTCGCAAAGTGTAGTCAACATTTGTTGGTTCGTCTTCGAGTGAGCATACCACATGAACTGATTGATTATCATCCAGTTGTCCCAATGGGCCACAAATGCTCCATCCAAGTGGTGTTCTCACTGCATATGGTTCATGCTTTTCCCCATATCTGACTTCAAGTTGACGCAACAGACTTGGACAATCTTGGCCAATCAATAGGTCTATCGGGCCATCTACCAACTGAACTTCGACATCTTCCAGGTGTTTGTATCTTTCTTTCAAACTGTTCACATTCAGGTAGGGCAGGTGATGACTGATCTTTTTGACAACATAAGCATTGTTGAAGAATGAAGTGCCACAGCTGGTGGAGATTTGCAATGAAACTGAGGTTCGTGCTCTGAGATCTTCGTTCCCAATTCCAGACAACGTCACATTGGATTTCTCTTGTTTCAGATCGAGGCTGTTTGCAATCTTCGCTGTAACAAGTGTAACTTGGCTTCCAGGGTCTTCTAGACAATTGATCTTTATGCTTTTTCCACTCCTGTCGATCACTGTAACCATCTTCACTGGCAGACCTGTGCATCCTGTGAACTGAATGTCGCTGCAGTTTCTTGTTGTCATTGCAACTGTGCTTTGACTTCCATTGACTGGTCTTGTGGTATCACTTTTCCCAGCACCTTGACTCACTTTCTTCACGTCAGTGTCAGAATTATTATGCAGCATTGGATGTGTCCATGTTTTCTTCCCTTTATCATTCATGTTTGTTCTGCAAATTCGAGCCATATGTCCATGTTGCAAACACCTGAAACAGGCACCCTTGTTTCGCACTTCTTGTTTTCTCGTCTCGACGTCCATCTTCTCGAACTTTTGGCATTTGTAAATCGCATGATTTTCTTGACATAACCAACAATGTTTTGAATCTGGGGTATCACTTCTACTGCTGTTGCTCAGGGTTGCATGTATGCTTTGTTTGGATCTTGTCTCACACAATTGTCGGACGTCTGCTTTCTCCAAAATTCTGACTCGCCTTCGCAGCCACTCACACAACAGTCGAATGTCAGTGTTGAGGTTTCTGTCTTCTTTGTAACTTGTCCAAGCAACAACAACATCTGTCGGCAGCTTAGAGAGTACAACCTTCAATCTTCTTGGATCGTAAAGATGACAGGCAACGTCGGGTCCTTGAGCTTCCAGGATTTGAATGTGAGCTTGTAGATCGTCGAAGAATTTTCTCAGACTGGATGTTTCCTTTTCTTTCACTCTGGGTAGGTCTTCTATTGCTCCAAGATGGAAGGCTGCATGATCATCATCATCACCAAATCTGTCTTCAAGTGTCTTCAATATAAGGGGGTATGACTTCTCGTCGAATGGAAAACCTTTGATGCAGTCCTTTGCTAGGCCAATCACATGCTGTTCGAGGATTGCAAGCTTCACGATCGGTTCATATGGCTGCTTGTCTACCACTCATCATCGTTCCTAACACAAGCACTTTAAACATTACGATGAGTTTGAACTTTTTTGAAAGCGGTAGAATTATAACGAAATGGGAAAAGTATTTCGAAGCCATCCAGTTCAAAAACATTGGTCATAGAGTTCCACACCAACCTTCTTAAAGATTTGGAAGCGATGGCCCCCCTTCACCTTAGATTACAATGTGGCTTCGTAAGAAAACAAAAAGAGAAACACTAGAAATGGGAAACATTAGAACAAGGGACATGTATTTCTACTCAGAGGGACCACGAAACCAAACAATGAAAGTGGAAGATTTGTCAAATTCCACGAAGTAGATCATCGCATAAAATAAACGGCTAAAAAAGAAACTGAGTGATTTGATAAACGAAAAAACTGAAATCAAAGCTCCTATTTTTTCAAGCAGGGATTCACTGCATCAATCCATCTGAAAAACAGCAATAGCAGAGTTTTTATGGCCTAGCAATTTTTGAGGCAATGAGCCCCCTTTTACTGTTTCACGATTCTTACCTTTGCGGTAGAGAACAATGCTTCTAGAATCTTCGCTTTATGGGGATGCTTTGGTTCACCAATAAGGAGATAACCAAGAGACGTAGCAGCTTTTTCTTTCATCTGAAAACAGAACATAAAATTAAAAAAAACCATAAACCAACAGCCATCACGGAAATTTTATTCAAATCTTCTACCAACCAACTGAGCAACATAACAAGTGTCTTTTACGCAGGTAAGGCAATTCTCGACAGTTTCTTTAGTGCTCATAACTTTGGCAGCAGGCAGCTAGGCCCATTTACGGACGTAAGCTAAAAGAGCGGGAAAATGCATTGAAATTTAATCACGTGACCATGTCACGTGTGCTTTTAAGAGTTGCTCTAAATAAACTTTACGTTAAAAAAAACCTACAGTACTATGCACACTAATAAAAATTTGCAAAAAAATAAAATAAAGCAAAGAAGGCAGCACCAACCTTGGTATCTTTTGAGTCCAACAATGAAATCAACTTGGTCGTAACAGTGAGCTTCGAGATAGTTGTATCTGATACTTAACAAAAGAAAAAAAGACATTAGGAGCTTAAAACCTTATTTTAACAAATAAGACAATTGGTTGTTGATTTACAGCACACAAAAGCAAAAACAATAATTGCTTTAAAACAGCACTTTATTCGTTCGAAGAAGAGAATTGTTTAAAAACATACTTTGTTGATTTGTACACTGTTGTTTCTACATGATAAAAGGACGAGGTTTTTTCTCTTTTAGCTAGGTGTGAAAAACAAAGTAAAAACTATCGTGGTCTACACTTTTGACATCAAGCTATTTCTTTCCTTTTATACGCAGACTAAAAGCTAATCAGAATAAAGTCCAAAGAGCCACAATGAAAATTACAAACCTGCAGCCTCATCTGTTTTGATCTTCTTCTCTGGCATTTCTTCTACAGCTTCGTCGCCTTTATCCTCTGTTTGGTGAAAGAGAGAATATGTAGAAGTTATTTAAGTTAGAAAGTAACTTACGGTTAAATATTGCTCCAAATTTTCCAATATTTCATTGGGGAAATTCATTCCGAATACAATCAATTGTCTAACATCGAGGGTCTGTCAACGGCTGTCGGGCTGTATGATGCGAAGATTATTGTGAAGAAAACGCAAAACAAAGAAGCAGGCATTAAGAAATCATTACTATTTTTGTGTGAGAATATTTGAAGGAGGGGCTGTACAATATTTCAGTAAATAAAGATAACGATTAGCTAGCCAATATCACAAGTGCAATGAGAAATTCCACTCTAACTGCTGCACGGTAACAAGGGCAGATTTTGTAATACAATAGCAACAGTTGCGTTTGATTGACACCTCAATTCAAAGCGATTAGCGACTGCAGACAAAGGAAATTCTCTCAACCAGTAATTCCAAACAAACAAAGCCGCAAATGCTGCCCCGAAACTAGCAGGGCAAACTCTCTCCTTGTGCAAGCGAAATGTGGTTTTTAAGAGAAGCTATGTGCTTATAACGAAAGAAGAAGGGTAAATCTAAAGTTCTGTCTGGCGGATTTTGTTTATTTGATTCAGGAGCCGTTTTGTAATCGTTTCATTTATGCCCTAAATACGCGAGAATTACAATGCCTTCTTCTCGGCTTCTGAATCAAATAAACAAAATCCGCCAGACAGAACTTTAGATTTACCCTTCTTCTTTCGTTATAAGCACGTAACTTCTTTTAAAAACCACCATTCGCTTGCACAAGATGAGAGTTTCCCCTTCTAGTTTCGGAGAAACTTTTGCGGCTTTGTTTATTTTGAATTACTGGTTGAGAGAATTTCTTTTGTCTGCAGTCGCTAATCGCTTTGAATTGAGGTGTCAATGAAACACAACTGTTGCTATTGTATTACAAAATCTGCCCTTGTTCTGCACGGTACAGAATTTCATCAGCCTGCAATGGCCTTTTGTGTTTTGGCCAAACAAATCTGAAACTTGTGGATCAGAAGCTAGCTGTATCTCCATAATCGTTGATAGCATGAACAATCTCATTGCATTTGCTATTCTATGGAATTCAAGCCTATGGAAATATCTTTATTTGCAATGTGTATGCTGGCTGCCTGTATTCATTTCAGTTTCATCTAATTCATTTAGGGAGGGTTGGCCTGCAACAAAGGCTGTTTTTCAAAGGGCCCTCCAATAAAAATCAATTATGATATACGATAAATTAAATTTGCATAATAGAGAACCATAAACCTGAAAACCAACTTGCAATAGTTATACAATATTTACAATAAAAGAAAAGTTCAACGCTTTTTTAAATTCATAAAAGTGCATTAGGGGAAGAACGTCATGGTAGAAAGTCAAAGAGAGTTCAAGTAAACTTCATCAACTTTCCCCAAAGGAATATTGCAGTATTGAGAAGGACATCTGCTTGAAAAACCTTGATGATATAATTTTCAGTTTTTCCATGAATATTCTCACCTGTACCATCCTGGAAGGGTAATGGCATATATCTTCCCAATTCACCGATGGCATGGCAAGCAGCACCACGATTCGGCGTAGCAGCAGTCCACTTTGAAGCACGATTCGGCGTAACAGCAATCCAAAGAGTGTCATCCTCCAAAAGTATCATTGCTATAGAAGGAAATGATGCAGCATAGCTTCCAAATCTTTAGATCGACGGAAAAAGGTGGGTGTAAAATTCTCTGATCTATTTCTTCTGACTGAGTGGCTTGAAACAAACTTTAGTTACTTACCTTTAATTCTACGGTTGGACTTTCAGAACTTTTGAATATTTTTCGAAACTTCAGTGTACGTTACATTTTAACTCATTTGAGGATGTGACGTCATCAAATTTCTAAATCATAAACCAGAAAAATGACAGACTTTTGCTTGATACCATATTGTAGACATCCATAAACTGTGGTTTTCTTCGAAATTAGTTCATGTTGCTTCAAACAGTTTAGAAGTTACGATGGTTTTAAGTTTTTTTGAAAATTTTTCTTTAATTCTTAAGAAAGTAGAAAAACACTCTAACTCTGAAAACATTGAAGATTTCAGAAAAGTCCAACGGTAGAATGATAGAGAAATAGCTAAAGTTTCTTTGAAGTCATTCAGTTCAAAGAAATAAGTAAATGAATTTTACACCAGCCTTTTTAAAGATTTGGAACCTATGCTAAATGATGCAGATAAGACAATACTTATTTTGGTTCTCTTTTGACAACTGATGAGATGGATTGATTGAAAGATCAAGTTGTACGAATGACTGTTTACCTAAATCATTAATCAACACTTTGTTGATTGATTGATTGATTGATTGATTGGTTGATTGATTGATTGAAACATTTTGAAAACAAGCGTCCATAACATTTGTGGGCACAGATTGGATGGATACAAACAAAAACGCTACACTGAGTAGGTACAGTATATAGCGAATTCTTTGCCAAGGCGATGTTTGAGCATCTATCAAGGAACTGAATATCTTTTTATGATTTTGGACTCACAACGAACACATATTTTTGATAAAACCATTTCGATCATTTTGGAAACAATTGGTATAATCCTTCCCAAACGTTTTCCCTTCACAAAGGCATTTGCGCGAAAAGTAGAAATAAGCAAAGCTTTGACAAAATCGACACAATATCATCAAAACAGCAAAAGCCATTTCATGTTGCGTAAAAATTATAAGATTAATAGACATTGCAGGTTATTGCCAATGCAATTAAATTTTCTTTCAAATGAAGTTTTGACGCAACTTTTATTACATGGTGATAAAGACCTCCCAAATGACATCAACAGAAATATACTCGACTTGACTCCACACAAGTGGTCGATTCAATCAAGATTACCGAAATCTAGCTAAATGCAACTCAACCACCATACCAAGTCCATTTTCGTGAAGTCCCCTGTCGCTGAGTCCTGTTCTTCTATTCTTTTGTTTATATGTAGCTTTTCGTTGATATAAAGATATACAGCTTTTCGTAATGCTATATTTAGTTATATTTTAGGTTTATGTTCTTCATGTGATGGCCCTGGGGCAGTCATGATCTTTTTCTCCCCTTGGTATCTTTTCTGTAGTATTGCATGGTAGCTTGTTTGTGAAGGTGAAGTTGCATTTTTCAGCACCAAGCGCTGGGATCGCAGAAATAGAGCAGACCTAATCGAGTCCCCGACCCCTTGTCATGACGCTCAAGTGGTGGGGTCCTACAGGGTATCGAACCCACTCCGCCGGACTGTTCTGGCTGCAAAGTCAGAGGATTACACCACTTCGCCACAACACCTTTGTAGTCTTAGGTAATTCGTAAATTGCACATTTTTTGCATTTAATTTATAAAGAAAAATCTGCTGCAAAGCGACCGTTGTGTAAAATTTTTGGAAGAGATTATAGTAAGCAAAAGAATTCTTTTTCAGACAAAAGACTCACCAATAGACTTAACAGCATCTGTAATAAGGATATCTAAGCCAGCACATTGATTTCCATTTGTTTCCATCTCTTCAATGATTATGCCTGTTGATGTCTTATTGTATGATAGTGCACGTCTTGAAATGCAAAATGCTAAGCCAAATATCGCTCCTTGCTGTTTATCTGCATCCTGGAATTCAAAGATAAATTTGAGTACCGCAAAAACTCTCTTTAAAGGCGCTGTACAACCCGTGCATTCTCTCTGCGTGAATCTGAGTGTCAAATCATCAAATGTGTTCAGGCTAAACATGACATAGCTAATGGCGATTTTGCACAGAGAATAGTAATCCAAAGTATCTGCGACAATCTTGGTGATCGAAGCTTTTGGTGAAGGATTTGTTCTCTGAATAATGCAAAGTTTTAATGGATATCAAAAGTTCAATCACATTTCATAGACACAGACAAGAAATCTGAGTTGAATTAGTGTATTTGAAGTGCAAAAGCATATGTTGATTGCAAAAAATCAGCTGTCGAATAGTTAGTTGCCCTCTTTGTTGAGAATGCTTTTAAAGCACTTTCAGTCTGATGAGACCTCCCTCTGGAGTCTCCAAAATCGAATAAACGACCCCCCCCCCCGGCAACACAA
>REGL01000001.1:1055104-1087745 GCA_004194395.1 Aurelia aurita complex sp. Pacific | reverse complement strand
TGACAATGCTTAAAATTCTTGCTGCATGAATTCTGGCACTTTCTTTTGAAGACTGCATGAACCTCTACAAGCAACAAAGAAGTGTAAATTGAACTTTATCGCTAATAGATAGATGAATAAATAAATAAATAAACCTTTCAAGGAACAAGAAAGACTTCAAATAACATGTGGCAGGACCTCTGGCAAGGGAATGAAGAAGGAAATAGATCAACAATTATTTGACCTCATAAACTATTAGACAACTTAATTTGCGTTGAAAGAATCTTCCTTGAAGTAAATTATGGTGCATTTGAAGCTTTGTTGACAACAAACCCTGATCAAATTTAGAACAGCAATTGGCTTTCGAAGTAAATAAAATTTTACGGAGCATCACTGCACCAACAATTTCAAGAACAATTCTACATAAAAGTTAAACTCTGCAACGTGTAACACACATCCTACCTCAAGGAATGGGTTCCAATCATTTTGGAGAATTCAAGTTCCAGAAATTAGAAATAAGTGATTGTTATCTCTCATAAATACACATATGGCAATAAGTAATAGCAGCTCACAATAGAAAATCTTCACGCATCTCACCTTGATAAAACTGATATCTTTTTTCAATAACGAAGATAGCCGGTCTGGTAACGCAGCACAAAGCTCAAGCATACTCTCCAATGCAGCAGTATGTAATATGGCACCTATATGAAGATAAGACATTCTGTAATCGATAATAGTAACTTCCAGGAAAATATCGAGCTCATAAGATTTTACAGCATGAGCAAGAAACAAATTCCCACTCTCAAAAATTCACAACAACAAGAGTAGTTGTGGGGTGAGTGACCGAGCAGCTTAAACAGTTTCCGTCAGGTGACTGAAGTTAAGCTCAGTCGAGTGTGGTCAAAGTCCGGATCGGTGACCTCTCGGAGGCCTGACCTCACAACTCACCTCGCCGTCCTTCGGAAGGGACGTTAAACTATGGGTCCCATGCCTGGGTGCAGCATGGCCTCATTTAAAAAGCTAAAAATCCTTTCAGTCCACTAAAAATAAATTACTGAAAAAAATTGATGGATTTGAATGATTTGAATTATTCAAATTCTGGGTGAGAGCCAAAGACCAAGATCTTAAAGATTTTTCTCGCAGTTTTATAAGCACTGAAAAGGTAGGCAGATTTGACATTACGAAAATATCTTGGTTGTAAATGCCCGAAAAGGGTCTAGAACATTTGATAAAACCGTAAGGAATCTCCAAACACAGAAAAACACACAAAGGCATTTAACATCCCTCAGGAGTTATGGGAAATAGATCCTCAAACAAATACTGACATTTTCCCATCCCATGACATTTTTTCGTTCGCAAAATGGCATTTTTTTAGCATTATTGGTAACATGTTTCAAAGGTCTTTTGGACTTTGGTCCGTACTTTACATCCTAATATGCTAAGACGTTGACAATGATGATTACCTGCAAATGGTACCAAAGCGAGCTTCAAAACAGCGATGTAACGGCCAATACATGATGTAGTAATATCTGAAAAATATCAAGAAAATGTTGGGTTATTTGGCAACAGAAGAATCAGTTTAGCAGCTATTTCTAAAACAGCCTAAAGTAAAGAAAGTTATTAAAACTTTACAGATAAATTACAAGATGCTAAGTCCGAAATGAAATTTGTTGTGCTACGTCCAAAATAGAGATGTTCTTGATCCAATTGATGTTTTAGGAAAGTTAGCTACGAGAGGAAAATTTAGGCCATCTTAAACCGGAACGAGGATTTGAAATCTTGGACCATGGCCCAAGATTCACAAAGCCTTGTTAAAAAATTCAGCAATAAAGTCATGACTCCCAGCACTTCGAGCGAACAGCGTCTACTCTGACGTAATGTTTAAAGAAAAGAAAACACTTGATGAAAGTGAATCCAAGCATACAAAAGTGGCTCAAGCCACCTGCGTTCAAATTCTAGCCTATCAGATATCAGTATTTCTTGCTGGCGTAGATGAGTCACCCAAATATCCCTTGCCACGTGTCACAGCCGATTGTCTTTGCACGGTTATTTTCATCAAAGGCATATATATCCTTAGAATCCATTAAAGCATAAAAGGTTTTGTGCACGGTTAAAAGCTTGCATTTGCAAAGAACAAAACAATTGCACACGCGCTGTAAACAATGGATAGTCAAAGAACAATGTTGTGTCTGAGTGATTTCTTTGTTCTATTCACAAGCACATTTATCATTGTAACCTTAAACAGTTTAAGCGTAAGAAAAAATATCGTATGGTTATCTACGTCAAAATACCTTCAACTCCATCCAGCAATGCAGTCACGGACTTTGAGACTGCATTCAACGTGTCCCCCGTCATCAGCTGCTGTTTACTGACATCTGCAGATGCATGAAGACATAGACGGAGGTACGACAGCACCTAGAGAAATCACAAGTAATATTGAGAGGTATTCAGAGTCAAGAAAAAAAGTAAAACCTTCCTCCGGATACCAATCTCGTCAGGTAAACCATCCACATTTTGTCAAATTAAAGCAACCAGATTTTTCGGACTCCTCGCGTTGTTGATGGCCCTAATTTTTACAAACTAGTTGCTGTTGCTAAAATAGTTTCCAAGGTTTCTTATAAAGAGTTAGAAACCTTCCTCAAATATCATATTTGCAAGCAAAACCTTCCTCTGGCTCACAACCGTGGAGCCGTGACACTTTCTGGACTCCGGAGGTATTCATCATAGAGAAGGTCGTCTTCTGTAAGAGCTTTAAAAACGTTTTTGCAAAATGCTTGAAAGGAGAACCCCATTTAAAGCAGAGAGCGCTTAGAATAAAATTACAAAGCATTTTAATATGCTTGTATCAATTTCGAGCTGCATTTCTAACTTTCTATATGCGAACGAAAACTGTCATATCTTTATTTACAATGCCACAAAATCAGTCAAATGGCCACATCTCAAGTCAGAAATATCGATTTGAAAATTTTGCCCTAAGAAAGTTCTTTTTAACGTAAAAATAAAGTTTAGTGCCATGTTAATTGAAGAGAAATCTGAAATTCTCACCTGCTCGAAAACAGGGCCAGGAAAGACGGGTGATCCTTCTCTCGTACTTTGTAATCTTGAAGTTACCTGCAGAAGAAAACGGATCTAAGCTAGCAATGCTTGTAATAATGAGACAGAGGCAATAACTTATTTATCTTCTGCACATATGCACTTGCGGGTTTCTAGTGGTAACTTTGTCTGAACTTTGGCAATCTGGACATTCGCAAATAAAAATTGTACAATGTGTTGTATCTCAAATTATGTAAAGACTAGGTTGTTCGCACACAGAACAACTTCGTTCCTAGGCCCCAAACGGTCTTCTCGCAATCTCAACCGTTGACCGATCAGTATCGACGCAGGAGTAATGGCCATTGTATCAAGGTTGGGTACAGAATACACCAGAAACGAATTCCTTTCATTGCTAAAGCTTGACGTAGAGATATTTGAACGACAAAAAATACTAAACTAAATTTGAACACATTTATACTGATAATTTGGTAAATTTTTCGACAAATGGAAAAATGGAAAAAGAGTGACGATATGTTATAACTTTTATATTGATACATTTTAGTAAGTTTTCATTGTTGAAATAGTGACTTTCCACAACTTACAAAAAATGCGTGCAGACTCGACTGCTTTGTTCTCGGAGAGGAGAAACCTCTGGAGGAGGAACCTCTCTGAAAAGAAACCAGTCAAGTCCGCACGCAGGCTAGGGATCTGCTTAGTTAGGACAGCTGAGGTCTTCAAGCAGGGGATACAAAAGGACAATCACAACAAACATATTCAACTTACCTTCACATGCAAATAGTCGCAAATTTCAGGAAACAGTGGATATAATCCAATGCCTTTACTGTTGTCTTTATTCTCTTCGATATTTGGCTTCAAACCACGTTTCGCTTCTTCTTTGACATCATCTTTCCTGTACGATGAAAAAATAAAAAATCGATAAAGATTAGCAGTAAGTCGACAAGTGACAAATTGTTGGTTTCAAATTTAGCACGTTTGTTTCATTACAACCACAGATAACTTACACTTTATTTCTCCGCTACCTTTGCAAAAATACTGTTATCTCTGTGTATCCTTTGCCTATGACTATAAAGTACATCTTCCTGGTTCCCTGTGTCCACCCAGGGATCGAAAGACGGGGGGAGGAAAGTGATGCAAGAAATCTCCTGGCGGACACTAGGAATTGACGTAATTTATAGTCACGGGCAAAGGGCATGCAAATATGATAACATTTTCGCACGGGTAAAGGAAATGGAAGGGTAAGCTCCCTGTGGTCCAACAAGAAACCTTGAAACCTTGACTACAGCCATTGAAATTGCCTTTCCATAGTTTCTGAACAAGTAGATGTTTGATGTTATTAGTAGTTAGCCCTCTGGTTTCCAGCTAGCAAACTAAACTGAAGTCACCTTCTGTAAAAACCGGAGCAAAACATTATTTCCACGACAACAAAGGAATTTGATATTATGAGTCCTAGTCATGCATCGAGCAGTGCAAGTCAATAGCAATAACTACGGCGAATTAAGATATAATGAAATAGAGAAATAACACATTTGACGATCAACTTACATATCCGCACAAGAAAGCAAACATGCATATCTTGAAGAAACATGTGTAACTGGGAAGACTGCATTTGCAAATTGTAATGCTGCTAATCGAGCTTGCGATGACTCCTAAATTTGAAAAGATAAGATACAAAGTTTGAACTCTATTCACATCTGATTTGTAAGATCTTAAGTCAGAAGAACAGAGCATTTCTACAGACAAGCACAGCTAAAAGGGTAGTGAAGTGCGATCTACTAAATGACGTGAAATTCTTAATACAACAAAATATTAAACCCTCCGAGCAGTGAAATTCGATCTATTGTGATACGCAGCACCACAAGGATAAAAAGCGTTCTTCGTCTCGCTGTAGTTTGTGAGTTTTCTTCAACGGTATGGCTTGACTTACAACTGCAGCACCACAAGGTCATGATGATGATGATGATTCAAGTGATTCAAATGCTTCATGGGCTGGCATGGGTGAATTCTGGCAAACAATAGATACAGTTTTGTTTGAGACAAAGTGACTTGATAGCTACAAGAATAGATTTCACACCTTCAACGCGGCCGACCATAACGTTTCACTTTCTTGGTTTATTTTGATTTGATTGAACACACTCAGAGGTGTGAAACCTATTCTTCAGAAAGGCAAATCGCTTTGTCTTTTCGGAAACCTGAATCTTTTGTTTTACCAAATTTGCCCTCGCTTCATGAATTTTAAAAAGCTAAAGTTTCTCATGAGTAAAATTTTTGTATCATCTATATGCGAAGTTGTCGTATCTCCCCAACAATATCTTATTTTGATTTCATGTTGATTGAATCCTGACATACCGGGTGTCCCAAAATGATGTATTACTGTTCTATTGCTTACATGTCCATAACCAATGAACAGATTTTCAAGCACTTTGTTTTATTTGATTGCCTAAAGGCTAAATTGT
This sequence comes from Aurelia aurita complex sp. Pacific, assembly GCA_004194395.1. Classification (NCBI taxonomy): domain Eukaryota; kingdom Metazoa; phylum Cnidaria; class Scyphozoa; order Semaeostomeae; family Ulmaridae; genus Aurelia; species Aurelia aurita complex sp. Pacific. Next base: position 1,082,259 of record REGL01000001.1, on the reverse strand, counting down.
ATTGTAAGATGTTGGTTCTAGTTTTGCCAGTTTTTGAAAATCGGCTCATCAGTTATGGACATATAAGCAATCAAACGATAATACATCATTTTGGGACACCCGGTATGTCACTAAAATTTATCAAATGCCCAACAGAAGCATTCTGAAACATTACCTTCTCTATATTACTAAGTATCAATGCCTCCATTAGATTAGCATCTGTTCCTGTAATACCATAATAAGCAGGAGCAATCATTGACAACGCTTCTTGGACTGACAAGAGAATGTCTTTCTCCTCCTAAAAGGAAACACATCAGACTTAGCGAAGAGTCATGTTATTGGGATCATCTGTCTTGTAAATAAACTGAAACCTGAGAAGAAATTGAGACTGGATGATGTAGGGTGATGCATCTATCTCATGCAGGGATATTCCTCGATATATGCACAGTACTACCTTTGGAAGTAATAGCCTCTTCGATAATTAAGGGTGTTTATTTATATATGCACCATGAAAATAGTAAGTCACTCCAGCAGTCCCAAGCTCGGGAGGCTCCAAGAATTCGTGTAATGTCTTCCCCGTCTTCCCAGACTCTGATCATGGCAGAGACGTAGGAAGCAGTTCTCATTTAAGGGGGGTGGGCACAGCTTTGGTACTCGTGTTGGTATTTTGATCCCTATCTCGTGTAGGGTGATGAGAAACTTCAAAAAATCATCTAACCNGTGTAATGTCTTCCCCGTCTTCCCAGACTCTGATCATGGCAGAGACGTAGGAAGCAGTTCTCATTTAAGGGGGGTGGGCACAGCTTTGGTACTCGTGTTGGTATTTTGATCCCTATCTCGTGTAGGGTGATGAGAAACTTAAAAAAATCATCTAACCTCTTGCAAGAAATTGAACAGCTTTTGTACCAATGCAATATCCCGCTTGAAAAGATGACTGGCACGACTAAAAGAAAGAAAATGACTTGAATCCTTAAAGATAAAACTTGGAACGGTAAAACGTCTGATTTCCTGTTCTGGTTGGGGAACTCATCGCTCAGAATATTTTGACGGCTCATAATGCCCTTAGTCAAATATAAGAAGAAGAAACTAGGGAGCCCCTCGCATCACTGGTCGAAAGTAAATATTTGAGCCTAAGTCACTCATGGCTAGCTCCAGTGACAATTTATCTACCAATTAAAATAACTTAAAATTACGAATTTCAAAACGAAGGAAAGATATAACAAACTATCATTGCGTTCCTTTGGCAATCAAAACAATCATGATTTCATTCAAAGCCAGCCAGCTGGATCTAAATGCTTTGAAATGAAACAATGTTAAAATCTTAAACAATACAATCATGATTGTTTTGATTGCCAAAGGAACGCAAGGTATTAAACAGGCCCTTTGGATCTTTGTAAATGAAAAGAATAATCTCGTTCCCATACCATAAAAGGAGTCTACCCTGGTCGTTGTAAAGATATGTGAGTGAAAACAAGCGAAAGCATACATAAAAACAAGTAGTCGTTCCCTTTAAAGTAAATGTTTATTCCTTCTTTTTGTAGCAGTTACGTGTAGTTTTCTGAACTATCTTTTTCTCTCTAGTAGTTACATGTAGTGTTATGTTCGTATTTCCTGTTTTATGTTGCCATGAGGTAGATGTAGTTTTTCGCTCTAAATGGTATTGTTCTAGTAGTAGGGTATAGTATTTTGTAAGTAGTGTTATAAGTTATTAAATGATGTATAAAAAAACAAGCACTTACTTCGCAAGCTTTCCAAGTCCAGAAAAGCTAAGGCCTCTTAGTTTCGTTTCCTAAGAAATAGAGAACTAACTTTAATCAGTATTGTGTGTAATATATTACTATCATAAAGTACTGTTAGGTTTATAATCAGTTACTTTTGATCATACTACCGGGTGTCCAAAGAAATGTATACGGATTTTGTTGAACCCAGCGATGTGAATTTAGCTATCAATGTCTAATCACTCTAAAAATGTTCCTCGGTAGTCAACTTGAACATAGGTACCTCGTTTGTTAGTATTGGTGCTTCGAGAGCAGACATGTTAATCTTGAAAGCTCAAATTTGGCTTTCCCTGCAAACCAAAGCTTTAACCTTTTGGCCTAAGCAATTTCTTAAGGCACAGCGTATAATTCGACGATAGCCTTGATAAAAGTTGAACAATATTAGATCTTGCGTTATTCTGTTTACCAGAAGTCACCCCCCAGTTACCCATTGGGACGTTTCTTAATTTTTCATTTATTTGAGTTTTTAATTTCGATGTGCTTCAGGAATTTGCGTAGGCCAAAAGGCCAAAGCTCTGGTTTGGAAGTACACCCAAATTTGAGCTTTCAAGATTGATTTCTCTGCTCTCAAAGCATCAACACCAACAAAGGAGGTACTTATGTTCAAGTTAACTATCGACGAACATTTGAGAGTGATTTAGCCATTGATTAAATCTAAATTCACATCGCTGGAGTCAACCAAATCTGTTTACATTTTTTTGGGACACCCGTTACTTTGGAGCCGCTTTACATTCATTTTTTATCATACGAAACTTAGGTCCGGGACTAGCAGCTAGTCTCCTCAATCTTAGGACATTTTGCTACCAATAGATTCCTACGAATTTCTTAAATTGCTAATGATTTGAATATGGAATTATCAGTGTTTGTTAAAAGGGCTTCTGAAGTACCTATCAAAATATCAACAGCAGTCGAACTCAAAACAATGTCAAAACAATCACCAATACTGTAAAAAGTCCAAACATTTGAGAGTGAATTTGGGAAATTAAACTTAAAATTACAAAAAAGTTCTTTGCCTTTGTAATCCAGGTAGCAGGGTTATTTAACTTTCAAAAAATTGAGTCTGCCGTTTCTCATAAGCAGTTTCTTATAAAGATAAGTGTACTAAAGCGCATACTGACCGGTTTTGTGTTGCACAGGAAAATATAAAGCCCAAGGTCTTAAAAGTACAGACCGAGCTTGCGAGATCTGTGCAATAAGACCGAGGGCTTTCTATTTTCCTGTACAACTACAAAATCGGCTAGTATGAGTTTTATTACCTGATAGCTTCTAATTTTGATTTATATTATTTGGTCAAACGCATTTTGTTACTATCATGTCGTTTGAGTTTATTGTAAATCTCACAGGCCGAAATCAGTTGCTGTGGTGACAAAAACGAGTCCTTGTATCGTATTATACAAGGCTACAGGAAAACCGTGGGAATTGCGCGATTAGTTGATGGGATTGGCGGGATTCTTGTATTGACTTGTGTTTGAAGCGTCAGTCAGGTAATAATATGAATTAACATTCAGTTTGAAGAAGCCTCTCCTTGTCCCATTAAGTCTACTTCATACTACTTTAGTCGAGAGTCAAGAGAAAGAAAAAGTATACCTCTTTTTTGTCTGAGATGATTTTGATGAAAGCTTGGTACAACAAGGGTGACACAAAAGCCATGGTCTTGTCAGTGCAATATTGACACATGTGATGACAGAATTCGATTGCAAATTTCTTCAGTCGACTGTTCGTAATTTCACCAAAAAGATTCTCGAAGATGATCTATGAAAAGAAATATTTAGAAATAATGGCTGCGGTCACACTAGACGTTTTTACCCCGTTGTATCCCTTCAAAACAACGGGTTAACTACGCTGTGATATGTGACCGCATTTGGTTTTCATATACAACGCTGTTACAGCGCTTTGGTCCTGAGAGCTGATTCCATAAGAAAATTATCACATGCAAAGCAACGGGCAAAACAAGGTCCCGACCTATATTTCAGCGTTATTTTGAAGAATGAACCAATCACAGCCTTGCGTAGTTGTCACATGATAAATAATATCACTGTGTGACCGGATGTCATTGTACCGTTATGTTGCCGTACTTTCTGGCTACAAAAGCAAATTGCAAGAAAGTGAAGCAATTCATATTACAACGGGAAAATACAGTAGTGTGACCGCAGCCAACAACTTCTTTTGTTGTATTTCATCCAATCGGTTGTTATCGTACCCCTCATCCAGTGCCTGACCAAACGTTTGAATTTGTGAGCAGTCTCTGAAGAAGAGCTTTAAATTTCTTGACTTACTGTTACGGTTTTCGATGCTAACAAGAAGAAATTATTTTAAAAAGACTGCCCTCGCTAAGATGGAATTTAAGAGGAAAACAAGGGGAAAAGCCTTAGTACTTGGTACATTTACCTTAAAACACAATCCTGTGAAAAGAATTTCAGCAACTCGCTAAAGATAAGGCAATGTTTTAATCGCCAATGTTGCATATATTGTAGCCCTGCAAAGTAATGGATGTTATCTTTGTGGCTGAATTGGCTAAATGAAATGTTTGACACTCACTTTAATAGCGGCAGGAGGATTGAGATTTGTTGCTATTCTTGATCGAAGTAAATACGGGAATATTTTCAACTTTAACCTCATGTGTGCAGGAGTGCGGGCTTGGTCTGCAGATAACGCCTGAAAAGAATTACATTCTCATTAAAGAGGAAATAAGGTATGAAGTAACTTTAGATTGAATTAAAGTCATGTGGAATTCATCAATATTAAGATTTGAAATGTAAGGTGGCTTCAAGGACCTGAGCAAATGTGGCGAGATATCGGTTATCGGGTAATCCAATAAAAAATGAAATTTTTAAAAATCGCCAAAATTTGATTATGTTACCAATATTTAAGTTTCTTTTTTGTGTATTTGTGTCAATGACCAAATAAATTTAATGGATGATTATTATTTTCCTCTATTGGGAGTGAGATGACGAAGTAAAGGCACGAAAAAACATGTTTAGAGCAATTGCATTTTACAAAATATTCCATTCTTAGCAAAAAAGCTATTCCGTGCTATTTCTTATGAACTTTCTAGTTTTAGATGATAAATGACCTTTGTAAAGGACATCGGCAACTAATGTAAGTGGATTGCAGGGTAAAATTAAATTGAAAATAATTTCCTCTGATTTTGGAGTATGCTCAAAACAAAGATGCCTTCTAACATCACAAATCCAACAAATTCAAAGCAATTTCTAGACTGTGAAATTTATCTAAGATTAATTTGATCCTGGAAACGAGTGCACAAAAAGAAATTTTCAAGATCCATTCTATAATCAAAGTTTGATGATTTTTCAAACGTTTCACTTTTTTGAGTCAAGTGTTACTCTTACTCTGCCGGATATAATAACATCGTTATGATATGCCTTCTTTTTAACATGACTTTCAAACGTATAAAACTCTCAGCACTGCACGATATAGAACTTCCTTCAATTTAACATCCAGAAGCAGCAGCTTCTCTATGCTGCATGGGTCAATTTTCAGTCTATAGGCTACAGTACCTTTAGGGGTTCTCTGAAGTACCTTCATGGGTATTCTGAAGTACCATCCTTGGGGTACTTCAAAGTACCCATCAATTGGGGTACTTCAAAGTAGCTTTAGAGGTAACATATAGGTATCCGGCTGAAGTACCCTAAAAGGTACAACCACCTTATTTCTATGAGTGTAGGCAAAATCATTGAGCTTTCGTACTGTACACAAACCATTGCGGCCTTTCGCATTCCACAATTACAGTTTGATAATTAAAAACGACTAAATGAATCTATTTCTAAATAAAGCTGCAAAAATATAGTTTACCTGTTTTGAATTTCCAGGTGCAACAACAGTTCCCTGGAATATCTTGTATAGTTTATCGATGATTTCAATTTTCTCCCAGTCGAGTGAGCTGAAAATAATACAATGTAAAATCAACAAAATCAGTCAAACTTCTGAAAAGACACACATAATATATTTGCTAACAATAGCGAACATCCACACGGCAAGCAAATTACGAACAGTATAAAACCTTTTTACGCACTAAAAGCTTCCAATCGTCTTATTGTCAAGTGCTCATGCTTTTAAGGTTGAATTTGAACGATCATTAATGCCAGGTGTCCCAAAAACAAGTATCCGGATTATGTTGGCTCCAGCATTGTGAATTTAGATTTAGTCAGTGGCTAATCATTTTCAAAATATTCCTTGGGCATAGGTACCTCATTTGTTGGTATTGCTGCTTTGAGATCAGAACTATTAATCTTGAAAGCTCAAATTTGCATCCACCTCTGGCCTAAGCAATTGTTGAAGCACATCGAACAAATCAGCAATATCTTTGATAACATGAGAAAAAACTTAGATCAAATTATATTCTGTTTGCTAGAACTCATCCATTGTGCCATTTTTCATTTTTCTTTAATCTTGGTTTCAAATGTTGATGTGCTTCATGAATTTGCTAGGGCCAAAAGGCAAATTTAAGCTTTCAAGATTAATATCTCTGCTCTCAAAGCATCAATGCCAACAAACAAGGCACCTTTGTTTAAGTTAACTACCGAGGAACATTTTAAGAGTGATTAGTAATTGATTAAAGCAAAATTTACATCGCTGGAGCCAGCAAAATCTGTAAACATACTTCTTATTGGGACACACGTAAACAATAAGCCAGACTAGCATTCTTATGCTAAATACAAGACGCATCATCAACACTTACCTGGAAAATCTTTTAAGGCAATGCTCTCCTTTATCTGATACGCTGAAATGGAGAATGAATTAACATATTATTCACAGCAGCATTTTTTACATTTTCAATAAGTATTCTTTGATGCAATTTTCAAAAAGATTGAATGATTTGAGGAGGCTTGTTGGTAGTACACCAAAGAGGAGATCCGAGATATGAACATCCCTTCAGAAAGCGTGAGCCCTGTTTGTTCGGTAAATCTGATGAAAATAATCACTTTTTAGGGAGCAACATAAGGGTTAACACCACCATAGGTTCTAAATATTTAAAAAGGTTCGCGTACCTTGCAACGGAAAGACCCTTTTTGAGACAATATCGAGTCTGTCAAACATCTGGATATCGCAACTGTTTAATTCAATTCAGAATATGACGCGGCAAAAATTCGCCGCAAAAATTCTATGACCTATTTTTCGAACATAATGGCTTCAAAGAAACTTTAGTTATTTCGCTATAATCCTGCCGTTGGACTCTATCTGAAAACTTCAATATTTTCAGAATCAGAGTGTTTTTCTTCTTGAATTCAAGAAATGTTTTGAAAAGAACTTAGAGTCATTGTAGTTTCTAAACTTTTTGAGGAATTAGAGAATGTTTGATTTTTAAGAAAGATTTATAATGGGATAATGTGGTTCAAGATATGCACAGAGAGCCCAAGTTCTTACTGGGACAACGGGCGTAATTAACGAGCGCAAGAAAGACTTATGAATTTTATAAAGCTTATGACTTTCTACAAAATCGTTTCAAGCTAAAGCCTTCTACCCTTCTGTTCTACGATTTATAAACTTGATAACGTCACACTCTTAAATGAGTTGAAATATAAAATTCGCTGTGATTTCAAGATTTCTGAAAAGTCCAACGGTAGACTTATAGCAAAGTAGCTGAAGCTACTTTCAAGCCATTTTTACACCGACCTTTTCACACCAAATTAAAGATTTGGAACCTATGCTGTTAATGCCAGGAAAAAATATAAAAATAGCAAAATATATAAGGATAGCAAAAAATATAAGAATAGCAAAAAATATAAGGATAGCAAAAAATATAAAAATAGCAAAATATATAAGGATAGCAAAAAGGAATAACACCGGATGTCCCAAAAAGTACTCATGTTTAAAAAATCACCAACAATCGATCATAAAACCCTTCATAAAATTTCCTTTTTGACTTATTTTGTCACTGACCCAAAAACATTTATTGATGATAAATTTTTACCTTTGATGCTACAAGGTAAAAAAAAATCACACGTTAAAAAACCTTATTTTGAGTTATACTTTCTAAGAAAAATAGTCTATCTTGCTTAAGAGTCAAAATTTTCAGATATCTTATTATCCTCTATGTCTCTAATAATAGAGCAATCATCAGTGCTTTTTGCAGTATGATTCTAAACCAAGCAGCCCTGAAAGAGTACATTTGCTGATCATTTAACAAACTACAAGATCAGCTATCTCAGGGAAAATAATTTGGTACTTGACAAAAAAAGAAATTTGAAAATCGGCCGTGTAATCAAATTTTGGTGAGTTTTCAAACGGGAGTAATTTTTTGGGGACACCCGGTAGTATAAAATCTCGTAAATAACTTGTCTTGACACTAATAAGGGGTGAGAAAATCTCACAAAGTGTGGTGTATTCAACTGTCTCCACTTTTGAAATGCTGAAGAGATATACCTGGATTTGCTATCCCCAGTAGCAACGATGAAATGTACCACAACATCGGCTGGAGGGAAAACATCAGATGCCAATACCTTCACGACACCAAGCTTTGACTGTTAACAAAAGAGCAATCCTTTAATCATCTCGGAAAATTACATAGATCTTACTTCAGGTAATTCTAGTAACAGATAATAGATATTGATGTTTCTACATCGTAAGTTAATCTGTTTAAAGCGAGACAGATGTTTGCAGTTAGTTTCCTGCGTTTCATATCACGCAGTTGTTTCCATTCTATCAAATCCAAGAGTTCAATCTGTTGCTTTTTGTAGAAAATTTAGCGTACACGATTCATAGCTCTACATTTTCAAAAATTAAGAAAAATAAAACAGAACGCTTTCAAAGGTGAAGAAAAACATTTCAAACATTTTAGAAGAATGATCTGAACATGTTCTCTCAACTTTATCCAAAACAATGCACCCCAATCCCCTAACCAACACATTTTAGACAACTTAAACTATCACATAGATGAATTTGACATCGATATAATTTTGGTTTTTCTGACCTGTTCAAGCTGTACGGCTGATAGAATTGGTTCAAATTTCAATCTTTGAAGAGCAGATTTGCTTAGACCAGGCGGACAGGAATCACTGTTTACTTGGCCGTCGATTGAAGGTGATGATTCATTGCTAAACGAGAAAAACAAGATGCATATCATGAAATAACAAAAATACGTCAGGAAAATTTACGTCAGAAAAAGCGTTTCATATCTGGAGTTAATCTGATCGAAGCAGGATAGTCATGGCTCCACGGTTGTGAGCCGAAGGAGGCCTTTGCTTATTGATGCTGTATTCAAAGAAGGCTTCGTAATTTTTACGAGAAAACAAGAAATTGTTGCGTTATGTTGGCAACAGCAACTGGTTTCTAAATTTTAGGGGTTATAAACAACGCGAGAAGAAGCTCCAAAACTCTGGTCATTTTGACTTGATGAAATGAGTAAGGTTTAACTAATGAAACTGGCATTCGGAGGAAGGTCTGACTCTTTTCTGGACTNCTGGAGTTAATCTGATCGAAGCAGGATAGTCATGGCTCCACGGTTGTGAGCCGAAGGAGGCCTTTGCTTATTGATGCTGTATTCAAAGAAGGCTTCGTAATTTTTACGAGAAAACAAGAAATTGTTGCGTTATGTTGGCAACAGCAACTGGTTTCTAAATTTTAGGGGTTATAAACAACGCGAGAAGAAGCTCCAAAACTCTGGTCATTTTGACTTGATGAAATGAGTAAGGTTTAACTAATGAAACTGGCATTCGGAGGAAGGTCTGACTCTTTTCTGGACTCTGACTGAATTCTATCCCTCAGGCAGTATATTGATAGCCGTTGTACTGATGATAAGAGTTCAGGCTGCATTGCATAGCAACTCAATCTATCCCTCAGGCAGTTTGCTGATAGCTGTTCTACTGATGATAAGAGTTCAGGCTGAATTGCATAGCAACTCAATCTATCCCTCAGGCAGTTTTTGATAGCTGTTACACCTGTTCACCATCAAGCTACGTAAGTTCTTTATCTGATGTTCGTTGCCTAGGCCTAGCAAAATTACGTTGCTTGCCATTCACTGATATATGAACTTTAGCAGATAAAAATCACAACATACACGTCAATACTCCGTCCCGACTGAGAGAAAATATCTTGCTTATAATCGAAAGCTGAGACGTCATAAAGTGGGATGACATTTTGCATCAAACTATTTACTTGTTTACTTTCCCAAAAAAACAAGCTTGTAGTATCAGATATCTCTCAATTTTGTTTACTTCGAAGCTGCACGAATGGTTCAACTAGCATTCAAATCATCACTGTAGGCATCAAAATTACGTAGTATCTACAGAAATGGCTATTATTCATAAGTAAAACGCATTAGCGAATTGATCTTTTGGCAAAAACAAGTTTGCAGAAAGATTTATCTCTGGGTTTCTTACTGCAGGCTGCATGAAGAGTTCAATCAGCAGTCAAATATCACTGTAGGCATCAAAATTACGTATTATCTGGAGATATGGCCATTAGTCACGAGTAAAACGAGCAGCATATTGGTTTTGCCAGAAACAAAAGCGACTTAGTAGAAAGAGTTATCTCTGAGTTTTGTTTTCTTCAAAGCTGCCCGAATGCTGCATGCATTATGCATTACCTATTTATCACTGTTGGCATCAAAATTACGTAGAACGTGCAGACCGAAGTATCGGCGAATCTCACTACAACTACCCTTTAAAGCTACCGGGTGAGTCAATAAAAAGGCCCGGTGTTTGAAAAAATGCTGCTCCCTGAATATCAAAGCAATAATATTGAGAACTGCCTTGTTTTATTCCGGATATGTCCAATTAGGTTCCAGTAATTTACCCGGCTTTAATCGTCCATTTCTTTCCGTCGATATTGGAGATTTTCTGCAGAAAACCTCTTTCGAAAAATTGCAAATTTGAACGAAAACAACAAGCAAAATTCCCTTTGTTTTCTTTCCTAGCAATTATGACACTTTCCTGCTTTGTGTATTTTGTCCTTTTGCGAGAATGGAATCCCACTGAAAAAGTTATTCATACTCAAGAGGAAGACCTTTCAATTGCCCAAGAGGGTAGCACATGCTAAAGCGTGCTCAAGTCATTGCTGTAAGGTAACCTTAGTGGGGAAACTTGCTCACGATTTGAGCACGTTTTTTAAGGTTTCTCGAAGGAACTTTTTTAGAAACCCCTTGTAAAATCTGAACGGATTGACCGATTTCAGCCAGGAAAAATTCCAAAAAAAATTGAACATGTTAGCTACTTAATCAGATGTTGCAAAATACCTTTGCTTGTATATTCAGGGAGCAGTAGCCTCTCAAACGCCGGACCTTTTTTCTCACCTGGTACAAAACTAATGAAAATAACAAACCTGTATGGAAGAAAAAGAAAATCCATCATGAAATCTAGAATGAATCTTTGAAGTTGTTTGTCATCATGAAAACATAAAATTGATTTTCTTCTTTCAAGATCATCAGGTAACTGCAGCTCATTCAGTGATGGTATAACTAGTTGAAGAAACCTGAAAAAAAAACAAGAAACATTATATAGGTCTTAAATCTTTAAGAAGGTCGGTGCAAAATTCTATTACACTTTTCTTTGAAATAAATGGCCTGGAAGGAACTACAAATGTGCCATGTAAATTTATTGATATCTTGATTAGTTCTAAAATGGTGGTATTTATCAAATTTAAGGCTATGACATCATCAAATTTCTAAATCCTAAACCAGAAAAGCTGGAGATCTCTGCTTGCCACCATAATGTAGACCTATGACCTATGGTTTCTTGAAGGTGATACATTTTCCTTCATTGGTTTAGGATTTACGATGATTTAAATTTTTCAAAATTTTCCATGAATAAAATACCAATAAAAAACATAGTTGTGGTGTAAATCAATTGTTTAGCTCTACATTACTTTCATTACTTACAATTCCTGTTGTTGCGTTGGTCTGTTCTTCATACAATTGAATATGCGGGGAACAAGGTTTAGCTGCTCTGACAGACTGATTCTGCAAAATCCCATCTTGATATATATCATAGTGAAATTCTAAAATGATAAAAGGAATCTGATGATGCAAAGAAGTATATGTGAGCTAAACAATTTTCCAAGGTCAGATTCAACATGAATTCCATGAGCATGTGAAGCAGAACCCAGATGCAAGCTGTGAGATCATCACTGCATTACCATTTGCGTAAAGCACTGCAATGACTTGTTGCTTTACAAAAAAGATATAGGCAACTTTTAACTACATCCTATTTTGTAATGACTGGAGTGCTCAATGAAATAAAATCTTAGACCTGCATTGAAATTGGTGTTTGGTAGCAATTGAAAATTCTTTCTAACTGGTAGAAGTTGATTTCCATGACCTGGCAAGCTAATCTTTAAGGGCAACATACACTACAAATATTTACATGAAATAAAATCCATATACTCACTGCGATAAATCTGTTTATCTTGAAGTCCTAAGAATGGATAATAAAATATAACATATTTGAGTTTCAAAAACAAAAAGCATCTTCACTAAAAACAGTACAAAATGAATCATTATAGGCAATTGTTATCAATTCAACTGAATTTCCTTAAAAATTGCCAGGTTTGACTCTCTGACAAGGGGCTACAGTTGTATCTTTTATCAAATCTCCTCTGATGAAACCCATAACTCTCCTTCGTTTTATCTTTTCCTATTTTACCATTGCCATATAGAGGTTCAGGAATATTAAATGCAATTATGATAGAGTAAATTGAAACATTTCCTAAAGCCTCTCAAAAGAATAATATTTTAGGTAAAGGACTACTAAAAGTTAAAAGTATTACCAACCTCATACTGTTTCAAAAGTGACTCAATTGGAAGCTTGATTTTTGATCTGCTTTTCAACCTCTTGTTGATATGAGTTAATAATTCAATGACCTAGAATTGAATGAAACATGAGCAGAGAAGAGATATTTTGAATTGAAAAGTTGGATGACCTGAAAAAATGAAATAAGTGAAAATGTTGTCAAGGTGGAATGGCTACATCTGAAAAAAGTGTTGCTTGCTACAAAGGAATTCGTTTATTAAGCACCAATGTTTTTGCCTGCTGCACATGCATATTGTTTTGTTCATCACTGCATTACCATTTGCTTAAATTGCTGCAGTTATTGTTCTTTACTGTTATTAGTCATTGCAAGAAAAAGAAGATGTCTCATAACAGAAATCAATATGTAGTATTCTTCACAGCAAAGATCTTGAGCATATTAATGATTGACAATTTGTTACTGTATACTGCATGTCTAAAACAAGATATTTTTCTCTTTTTATACATTCTGCCAAAAATTTACAATACATTATTTACTGAATTACTCTTCTAGTTACAAACTGCCCTGCTCTCTGACAAGACAACAGGGAGCAACAAATATGCCTATAAGATAGTTAATACCTTATTCTTCACTGTTTCATTGCTGCTTCCAACCTTCAGCAAGGCTGGTGTCAGGAAAGTAGACAGAGCTTTTTCCAGTTGTTCATCAGTTTCAGCAACTACAAACTTCAGGAATACCCTCTCTAACAGTTCTAGAAAAGATTTGTTTAATTGTATTAATATCCGTCCCAAAGGAATGCCAACACTCTCAGTTATAGCCTCATGAATATACTTGTAAATAGTTTAAACAATTTTTGAAGGATTGTGGATGGGCTTAAACAAAATCAGTTGGACCAAACAATTCAATCCAATCCTGCAGCTTCTGGCCGCTATGGGGGTTTTACCTTAAAATGAAAAACACTATGGAAATTTCCAGGAGGGATTTTTTGAAAAACGTGGATAAACAAAATTGACAAATACAGTAATGCAGGTTGCAGAATAGAACAGTTTTATACCTCCCTTAATCCGTGTATCTTAAATCAAGCTGAGTTCCATAAGACCTCTAGTTGCTGCTCCCAAAATCTTATTTATGGCTGAAAATTTAGGCCAATTGGGGGCACTTTTGGTAGAAGGCCATTAAGGAGGAGGAATGGGGGGGGTAGGGGTTAAGATCTTAACCGCTAAATGCCATTAACAATACAAACATTGATGGTCCCTGAGCCTTCATAAATAGTGAACTGAGCTAATCCAGTCTGGAGAGTATGGCACTTTTCCGGTGTGCAAGGAGAAATTGATTTTGTTCTCTATTGTTTATTTTGAATAGCCTATTGAATTCTCCGGTGTGCAAGTGCCATACTCTGTCTGCACACAAACGGGCTGAACCTAAATTAATAGTCTAAATTAACTATCAATCAACTATTGTTATGTTGTTCACTTTGATTTTCCTGTATATAGACAGTGAGTGCACATATGCAAAGTTAAGTAAAAGCTTTGCTTGTTTCCGACATTAAACCCTTGTCCAGTCTGCAGAGTATGGCACTTCTCGACGAGATCTCCGGTGTGCAACGAGAAATTTCTTTTGTTCTCTATTGTCTAATTTGAATAGCCTATTGAACATCTCCGGTGTGCAAGTGCCATACTCTGCACACCTGACCCTTGTGATGTACTAGTAGTACTGACGTCTGACGACAAACCAAGTTTTTCTAAAAGTTCGATATTCCCACCTGTTTGAAATATTTTCTGGGCTATAGTTTCGTTAGGCCGATTTAAATGGGCCTAACAAAATTTTATGTACTATAAGCTCGTCGTATAATAATACTCTGCAGGCTTTTATCCAGCAAGCATCTAAACACGTTTAGAGTTACCATCATTTCCTATAAATAACTGTTAAATGTTTATAATTGTTTGTATTTACCTAGATCATTTGTTGGATTTGAAGTCGTTGAATTTCCTCTCGCAGCTGAGTCATTGCTTTCCGCCATGACGATGGAAATTGTACTTGTGTCAGAAAAATTAATTCACTTCAATGTCCAATAGATGTACTACATATGCTCTAGATTTCTAAAACTGTTATTGCTGCTTGCTGCTATTTCTTCACTAGGAGCGAAATAGCTTCATAAAATCAAAAGACTTTTGTAATGAGTCTATTAGTCTCAGTCTCAGGTAGAAGCCTCGTTGTCAAACAGAGGAAGAAGAAAACATGGCGGCAAATGAACACCAAACTTTTACAGAGTTTGAAAAGAATTCTTGTGTGCAAAGCCGGCAAGCAAAAGTAACTTTCAAGAACCCAGTTAACGTTACTTCAAGGCCTGGAAATCGTGCTGGACAAAAAAGATCGACGACAGAGCGAGAAGCCGTGCCAAAACAACAAAAACAAGAAGGCCTATCTTGGTGGACATGTTTGATGTTGGATATTCCTCAAGAAAATCGTCAGGGAATGAAAATACCGGTTTATCAACATGAAGAGCGGCCTTTAAGATGATTAAGAAATTTAAAAGAAATAAATGTCACCGTTCGTTCTAGAACAATTAATGTACAGAAAATTTCAAAAGGGTTTAAAGAAAGACTTTGTTTCATGAAACTTGTGCAGTTGATTGTACACTTTTGTACCAGACAAATGAGCCAACGCTACACAGCTCCTTAGGTAGCAACACTGCAAGATTACATGTATATAGTGTATAATAAAGGCAACTGTGTGGAGAAATGAAAACTTTTAGAGATACAAGAGAACATTTTGAAGCTTGTACATAGCTTTTCCTTGGAAGCAAAATTAGAACTTCCTTGGCTCAAAATAGAATATTTTGAATGTAGATTCAAAGAATAACATGGATTTTAAAGATGAAAGCAATGAGAACAACGAGATGTTCATCGCAAATGAGATGCTACCAGAACCAGAGGAACCTTTACCAAGTGATTGTTGTGGATCAGGATGTTCCCCATGTGTTTTTGATATCTATGAAAGAGATTTAGAAATATGGAGAAATGAATGCAAAAATCTCATTGATGCAAAGGAATCAAATGTGTTATGCAAAGAAACCAATGGTCCCTCACTATCATGTACAGAATATAGGTTATTTGAGCTCTCATCAATAACAAAGATAAATGATGATACAATGATCTACAGATTCAAGCTGCCTGGGCAAACGTCATTGAATCTTCATGCTGGACAACATTTGCTACTGAGGTTAATGGAACCACTTTTTTCTTTCAGCTGCTGTATCCAAAAGAGTGTTTTCCTTTTTATAATTGCATCAGCACATTTGAACAATTTACCATGTTTTATTTTTTATCATATATGTATCCCTGTGAGATTATACAATACACATTAAGAGCTACACTATTTACAAAATTACTCTACAATTCTACTAGGACTATGCCCCAGGAAGCACAAGGCTGTGCCTACCCCAAGGCCATTGTATCAAGATAAAGTCAACCTTAACTGCAAAAACATTGCTACAAACAAGTTACAAAATTGGGCGGCTTTTGAAGGGATGTGGTAAATGAATTCAGGACTTCACTCAAATGTAGCACAAGCTCAAGAATATGTCTATTCAGTGAATCAGGAAAGTTGCATTTAAAGTTGTTAGAAAGCTTCATAATCACAAGATTTACAAAATTGGTTGTACTAATGCATAGAATTGACAAATGTACATTCAAAACTCTTCTTAATTTTGCAGATCAAAGCTTAATGGGAAATGTGTCACCAGAGCCTATACTCCAATCAGCTCACTCAATCAAGAAGGGCATTTTGATGTTATGATCAAGGTAAGGGAAAACATATGTACAAACAGTCTCATTTCTATTCATTTCAACCCCAATTTTGCAACAAATCTTAGTTTAATGCATCAAAAATGGAACAAAATCTGAAATGATGAATGTTGTACTGTAAGTAAGCAACAACATTTTTCAAAATTTATGCATTGACTGTCTTGTGTCCTTTCTCTTTTTTCTATTCCTCCAACAGCATCAGCCTGTGACACTAGTCTATTGTGATTTCTAGTCTGTGTTGATTTACACACAGTTTTTTTCATGTACCACTGCAAGGGATTGCCTCTGCAGTGGAGAAACGGGAAAAGGAGAGAAAACTGTCCTCCACACAGACAAATAAATAAACAGAAAACACACATTGAACGGAGCAAGTTGAAAAAAGAAAAGAGACCATCATACAGGCCAATGGCCTAAGTCAATGAAGTTATTACATTATAAAGACNGTCTATTGTGATTTCTAGTCTGTGTTGATTTACACACAGTTTTTTTCATGTACCACTGCAAGGGATTGCCTCTGCAGTGGAGAAACGGGAAAAGGAGAGAAAACTGTCCTCCACACAGACAAATAAATAAACAGAAAACACACATTGAACGGAGCAAGTTGAAAAAAGAAAAGAGACCATCATACAGGCCAATGGCCTAAGTCAATGAAGTTATTACATTATAAAGACACAAACTACAACATAGGGCTAAAATCTTTAAAAAGGTCGGTGTAAAATTCTATCACAGTTTTCTTTGACATGAAAGGCTTGGAAGGAACTTAGGGTTTTTCGCTGGAAATTTATTGATATCTTGATTAGTTTCAAAATGGTGGCATTTGTCAAATTGGACGCTATGATGTCATGAAATTTCTAAATCCTAAACCAGAACAGCTACAGCTGTCTGCTTGCCACCATATTGTACATTGGTTTAGGATTTACGATGATTTAATTTTTTCAAAAATGTCCATGAATTTTTTCAAAAATAATTAAATTGCCACCATTTTGAAAGAATTAAGATACCAAAAAATTTCCATGGCAGATTTATAGCACAGTACCATAAGTTCCTTTCAAGCCATTCAATTCAAAGAAAATGTCAGAATCTTACACCCACCTTTTTAAAGATTTGAGCCTCATGCTACATACGTACTACAGTAAATGGTAAATAAGCTATACTTATAGACAGTTGACTTCAAGTTTTTCTTACAGTAGGAATTTTGAACATTGTCCTGCTAATTATAGCAAAAAAGACTCAAAGCAACCTTTCCATTTGGTTTAAAGGTGATCTGAAGCGAAATTTTTTATTGATGCAAATGTATGACTGTTGAATGATAAAGAATGTCGTTTAAAATTTTTTGATACCTTGTTTCATTTTCGAGTTATCTATTATTTTGTATGATTGGCTGATGACGACTCAAATGGAAATCGACTCAAAGAACTCTTCTTCAGTTGAAAGGCCTTTCTAAACATGATATCAATCCATAGACAATTTCTATTGCATTTATTCAGGTTACCTTAAATATCTCCTACAACTGTAACCTTTTAAATATCAGAAACAGCTATATTTCCATATGTTATCATAGTAACTTGCAAACAAAATGACGTCATCAGCTGGCACTTAGAATCAATGGATAACTTGAAAACGAAATGAGATATCAAAGAAATCTAAACAGGATTCCTTATCATTGGACAGTGCTGTTCATTTGCATCAATAAAAATTTTCACTTCAGGTCACTTCTAAACCCTAAAATAGTTTTGGAACATGGTGTATTTCAAATTAACTTTTGTTAATTTTGTCTAACATGTTATGTGTAATGACCTTGTTTACAGATATATGCTGATGGATTAATGTCACAGTGTGTTTCAAATTGGACAGTTTGGGATATGATTGAATGGAGAGGACCCTTTGGAAAATTTGTGTACAAAGGAAATGAGGTTAGATGTTTTGTAGAACATACTACACAGCTAAAAACTGGTGGTATTGATAGTCTCGTATCCCAAGAAAGTCTGTATGATGCACTTTTTTGTGGAAATTGTTGTGCTATTAACCAACTCTAAACTTGTAGAAAATTCTGGTACTGGGAATCTCTCTGCTGTTTCTATTGCTGTAGAAATTTTCAGCAATGAAACTTTTTATACCGGGTGCACCAAAATAAACTATGCACTTTTGGCAGGCCACGATAAATCGTACACTGGACCAATTTTGAAGATTTATGAATTAACCATAAGCAGAAAGCCTGAATTAGGATAAAGGATTTTTGCAAATTTTTTGTTTTCATTTTTTTGAGCTAGAAGTGAGTTTCTTAAAATTTTGCGTTTTGGAAAATACTGAAAACGATAAAAAAAACTTTGATCAAATGTTCTCAAGACTCGTCATGAGAAGATGTTAGAAATTGATTAGAGTGAACTTCTGCATGAACATTATTTCAGCGATTGGTCTGTTGCAAAATTCTGTTTGTAGTAGTTGCAATAAAGTGCCACCCCAAGCCGTCACAAGATAAAAAATCCAACACGACCCCATGCTTGCTGGTCTCACGACACTTCCCTGTTTGTCTTTTTAACCCCCCTGACACCGGAATGCAACCTGCACCAAAGACTAAATTCAATGAAACTTCAAAAGGAAACACATTTATTTGTATCATTAAAAGTGTTTTTACATTCCTGCCAATTTAGAAGTACCACCATGCATTGGATCATTACTGATCAATTTCTAAATCCCCAAATCATCACGAAAACGTTCTCTCTTTGGCTATTCATGTTGAGTCTTTAAAGCATTTATTTTGACCGTTTTCAATGCTTTCAAAATCGAAAATTTTAAGAAACTCATTTATAGCTCCATAAATAGAACACTAAACAATTTACAAAAAATACTGGCTTCTAGTTGAGGATCTTAGCTAAAGATTAGCTCGTAAATCTTCAAAATCAGACCAGTATACGATTTATCATGGCCTGTCAAAAGTGCATTTTGGCGCACCCGGTATTCTGCTACTCATCAAGTGTAAACTGATCGCTGTTCTTTCTTAGTACAAAACAATCACCATGTTGGCTGCAGGCACAGGCATTGCTCCAATGTTGCAAGTGATACAAAACATATTAGATGATGAAAAGGATGAAACAATTATAAAATTGATATACAGCTGTAAAAAGCCTTCTGACATTCTCCTGAAAGATCGTCTTGATGAATACAGATGTTTCTGGAACTTTCATGTTATCTACTGCCTCACTCAAATGGTAAGTTTTGTAATGAAGGTCGTTTTAGTAGAAAGAATACCAATTTGCTGCATGATTAAATGCAATTTCATTCCCCCTTCCTACACCATAATTAGACCAGATGGACTGCCCCGGTCCCTTCTTTCCATTTCGCTTGATGCCAATAGTTGTAGTGATTGTCAATGCTGTCAAGAGCGAAACAACGACGACTGTAATAAATCTGGACCATACCAAAATTTTTACATTGCATGTGATAGGAAAATGCCACCATTGGGCTCAAATCTTTAAAAAGGTCGGTGTAAAATTTATGACATTTTTCTTTGAAATAAATAGCTTGGAAGGAAGGGCTTTTGCTGTAAATCTGCCATGGAAATTTAGTGATATCTTGTTAGTTTCAAAATGAAAAATATCATTGAATTTTACACCCACCTTTTTAAAGATATGTGCCATATGCTCGCTAGGCCTGAATGAGAAATGGAAGGATAGTTAACTCTGAGGTTCCTTGTTAGTTCTGTGGTTCATGACGTACATTAAAATGCTTACGAAACTCAAAATTTGCTGAAATTTTTCAAATGCAAATGTTTTAATCCTTTACATTTTGATAATATGCAATCTAGGGAAAACGTATTTGAGGTGGATTAAGACACTACAAAATTGACAGAACACGTGGTGGAATAAGGGAAATTTAAAAGCTAAAACCCACCAGTTGCGGATTCTGGTATAGAAATGTTCAATGTTTTGCTAGTTTCGATCAGTTGTAGAGAGTTTTTTGGTTAGCCAAAGGAGATCCTCTTGGCATAAGTAAACCCTCATTTCCAATATTTCTATTTCTATTCCAATATATCGCGCATGCTATAGAGCGCCTAAATCAGGTTTTTCACGGTTTAAATACAGTTAAATACCTCGCAGAATGACAGGAAAAGTACCCAACGTGTGTATTTGGTTTAGAAAGTACTCAAATCTCATGAACGACAACAACAATTTACAGATACTTCATGTATTGTACCCTCTTATAATTACCAAAATTTGCCTTCATACCCACTGCTATGAAGAATTTTGGCGGAAAATTGCCCATTTTTAACTTGGGTCCACAGTCGGTTCGCTTCCACGCAAAAATGACTTCGATCGGTTGTGGGAATTTTTGTGCGGAAAAATCCGCCTTGTGGAGTGGAAAACCTGCTAAACTGCCCGAAATCGAGGTCGATTTCTTTCTTCATTTTCCTCCGAAAAGATTCTATTTTAGATTTGTTATCGATAGAAATTCATGCGTATTATGATTCTTTGCACTGTCTTCTTGCAAAAACGCGCTGTTGCTCTCCAAGGCATTTTCACAAATAACTCCATAATATTTTCCCCGTAGAGAGATGACGATCAAACTGGCCTAAAATATGGAGACATAATACTTCAGCAGAGAATAGACCAAGACTTGTTATCAAAACATTTGCCAGAACCTTCGAAAATGTCAAAAGTTTTAATCTGTGGAACGAAATCTTTTGATAAAGACATGATCAACTTTGTGATGAAAGTCGGGTATGAAGAGGACGATATTTTTAGATTTTGAATTCGTAGCACATGGAGCCCAGGAGTAATTAGCAAACTCTTAGAATAGATAACTCTAAAATAGATCAAAATAAATTGCCTGAAATAAGCGCTGCGTAGGAAACTGCGAAAGACTCGCGTTTTTCACAGTTCCTTCGCAGCTCTAAGCCTTCGCAAGTCTTTTGCAGTTTCCTACGCAGTGCTTATTTCAGGCAATTTATTTTCGAGTTATTTGCTTTAAGAGTTTGCTAATTATTCCTGGGCTCCCTGTGTTTATAGTGAACACATCACATCATTTGTTCGAAATCTTTAAACGGGTTGGTGTTGACTCACAATCTCTGTATGCTCCTTATGCGAAATCGAGGGACTAGTGTAGCTAGTCTAGGGTTGGTGTAGAATCCTATGACCTATTTACTTCAACTGAATGGCTTGAAAGAAACTTTACCTACTTTGCTAGACTTTTACCGTTGAACTTTTCAGAAATCTTCAACATTTCAGAATAAAAGGATTTTTCTTTTGTTTTCAGAATTCGAGAAAAGTTTTGAAACCTAAAACCATCATAATTTGTAAACTATTTGAGATAACCATAGTTGAAGACTGCCTACAATGTAGTATCAAGCACAAGTTTTTCACTCTTCTGCTTTACGATTTAGAAATTTAGTGATATCACATTCTCAACATTTTTGAAAAATAATATAAGCTGTGTTTCTAAATAAAGAGTTCAAGATTTCTGAATAATCCAACGGTAGAATTATAGCAAAATCGCTAAAATATCTCTCGAGCCATTCGGTTCAAAGAAATAGGTTGTAGAATTTTACACCGACTTGCTTAAAGATTTTGAACCTATGATTATGGAGCATTAATGTTCAGATCTCATCTCCAAATAACAACTCTTCCTGCCACTTTCAAGATGACCATAGTTCGTGACTGTCTAAAATATAGTATCAAGCACGAGTCTTTCACTCTTCAGGTTTACAATTTAGATATTTGATGACATCACATCCTCAAATGAACTGATATTATATTGCGCTACAATTTGAAAAATTATTGACGATTTCTGAAAAGTGCGATGGTAGAATGAATGATAGCAAAATAGCTTATGTTTCATTCGAGCAATTCCGTTCAAAGAAGTAGGACGAAAAATTTTACACCAACCTTTTTAAAGATTTGTAACCTATGTTGAACACATGGCGCAGGAGGGCTGTTAAGTGTTGAGTTGCAGTTATGCAATATTTTCCCAATCGTGGTTGCTATTAGATGCGCGAGTTCCCGTGGTTTTGTCCGTTAAGTTCTAACAGTTTACTTAGCAAATTATATTGTAAGGCAGATCTTGTTTCTGGGAATTTTTGTCGATTTTTCAACGGATGTCAATATTCCTTTGCCGGGTTTCATGTCAATTTGAACCCAAAACGAAGTTCTGCCGAAGAATTCATGTTCAGGAAAATTCACTTAGAATCCTTGTCCTATTAATGTGCCCAAGGACTGTACTCTACAATGTTGTAGTCACAGTCATCTTTTAAAGATCCTCTGATAACCATTGGGCTTTGCGCGCCGCACATGAAAAAGCAACACCAACAACAAGCTAAGCAATTGTGGTGGTGAATGTCAACGGTTCTCCTAGCAGGCTCGAATAAGGACACGAAGAATACCTCACTCTGTTTTCCTGTGGGAGTCTTGGACGACCCATTTTCCTTTCTGTATTTATTGTAACTTGACTTTTCACTCGTTATGGAAGGGATGATCTAAAAACAAAACACTGGCCTAGGTTCGCATTATGGGACAGCAACAGCGCACAAGGCCTCGTGGTTAGCAGAAGGTCTTTAAACAAATGAGCGGAGATCTCGCCTAAAAGCTGAAGAAGAAAAGGCCACGTGCTATCTGTTGTTTTAATGTCTGATCCTTCATGGAAAACAAGTCCTTCGCTATGCAAATTAGGCAAGTGACATGCAGTATGCCACATTTAGCTACATGCATTTGCTTTAAAGGCTCTTGGGAAACCAGCATGCATTGCAAAAGGTGGTCTAATTTCATGCTGCATGAAAATGATTTTGTGATGTCGCTCAATTCAGCAGCAAGTCATTGCAACGTCAGATTATGCCATATTTCTCCACACGTACGTGTGTTAAACATTGGACTTGGATCTAGTAGAATCATCCTACCCTGGGAATATATTTTAGAAAGTCTGGTACTGCGGGACGACTTTATTAAGAAGCTGTGTCAACTTGCATCTTGACCTGTTGTCCTAATTCCGTTTTGTTCAATTTTTTTCAGAAATGAACAGCTTATTAATTTTTCATGCGTTCAAAAGCTGAATCAAGTGATACCAGCAAATTTTAATCAATTTTTATTGCTTTCAATATATTTGCGATCAAAAATCTCCAGTTTTTATTGTATGACAATATTTCATGAATTGTTGCTAATTTCTTTTCTGTCAACCAATTTTGTAACGTGGATATTTTACGGAATATTGGCAACAAATATTTGTTCTCGATAGAACAGGCAGGAATAGCTAAGACAACTCAATAACATTAACATAAAATATACCGGGTGATTGAAAAAAAGTAGAAATGTTTAACGGACTGTGCAATAAAAAATACGCGGCGGATATTCAAAGCTGAACTGTTAAACTATCAGTCAAAGGCTAACTTAGATGTGAAAATTTCATTTGGTAAAATCACTCATCTTTTAGACCCAGAAATTAGGAAAATGCTGGTGAGGAGTTTGTATGAGAACGATGCTTCCATGTTCGGTTCTGGTCCATGATTTACTTGCCATTGAAATTCGAATTCAACGCAGTTGTCAGTTTCAGGACATAGAATATAAATTCCAATGGCAAGTAAATCATGGACCAGAATTGAAAATGGAATTGTCGTTCCTATACCAACCCCTTACCAGCATTTTCCTTATTTCCTGTTCTGAAAGATGAGTGCTTTTACCAAATTAAAATTTCACATCTAAGTTAGCCTTTGACTGATAGATTAACATTTACATTTTGAATATGAGCCGCGTACGCTTTATTCCACAGTCCGCTGAACGTGTAAACTTTTTTCTGTACTCGCCTGGTATATCAATCAGTTGTAAGCTGTCCAATCTACATCGAGTTCTGTCGAACAAGCTTCACCCTGAAGCAAAATTAGCCTCTTACTTAGCCCAGATGGACCCAGCCTCCTCTGACCCTTTTTAGTCTCGGCTGGCTGTCATGCGCTATCTTTTGTGAATACCATGCACGCTCTACCTCTTCTATTTCTAATATAGCTTCTTATATTTACGCATACACCCCAAGGGTAAAAGGAAAGTTATGCTCTTTGGAAAATAAGTTGAATTTCACAATTCAAGTTGCTCATTTTAACTTTAACATGTAAGGAACAAATATTTACTATTTTTAATTTTAACATAGGTAAAAGAACACTATTTGTTTTCAAGATGAAAACCTCTCTAAAATTATCGTATTTGAAAAATTTTCATGTTGCAACCTAATAACAAATTCATCGAACAATTTGATGCAATATCCCTGATACTTAGCTTGGAATGATTCCAAGCCTTTCACTTCCATATTTTATTCATTCAGCAAACTTGCAATAAAGGCAAAGCATAAGATTCATTGTTGCTAAGGAACTATCGATATTTATATTTACAATGTCATGGCTACAAGCAGCTACCATTATCTTTCACTACTCCATGTAAAATCCATAGACAACACCAACTGCGAAAAATCCTGATGTTTCGAAGTAATGTTCAGCGAAGTTGTCCACACTTTTATCGATAAGACTTAAACTTGCAATTCTCAGTCCTTGATCACCCAATTGGCCGATGTAAACAAAAGATATGATTTTGTATCTGTGAAAATTGAGTGCCTTTACCTTTTCCTTGATCAGGTCGCTCAAGCTTTTAGCGATAGTCTTACCAAATTCAGGACTGTAATCTTTCCCGGTAAGATGTTTATCGAACATTTCTTGTATTATGTTCCGTACGTCTGGTTCATAAAACCGCTTTCGTGGTTCCATCCGATGCAAGTCCGGATTAATCTTCGGTGTTAAATGATGACTAGCACTTGTGAGGCGTGAAGATGCGTTTGTGAATGGGGATCTACTTGATGAATGCAAATAGCGAGGAATACACAAATTGTTCTGCATCATAAACGGTCTGGCGTTGTCTTCTGCGAGATGTGGTTCGTCGATATGGGTAATCGAAACCTTTCCCTTGTTGTCAAGTCGCTTTTTCTCAGCGACGAGGAATATCGCTCTAGCTTTGATTTTTCTTGCTAATTTCTGCGCCCGTATCATCCCATAGATACTATTCGTCGTTCTAGGCCCGCCTGAGTGCTGTGCTGAAGCCATGGCGGAGAATCATGCGCTGCTGTGGTCGATCGTTTGCTAAAATTTAAATTTTCTTATCTATGTTTTTACACATCAGATAACGGCGCTTTACTCAGCTACAAGTACCTTTTATGCGCAGTATTAATCTTTTTCAAATGCACATAAATAATTCACGAGGAATTTCTTTTTATTTACTAAACCCAAACGAGATGAAATAAGATGCAAAATGAGTATTGAAAAAACCTAGCAGGTCCTCTTTGTTGCTTTAAAACTTCGTATCTTAGCAGAACGAGCAAACGCTGGAAAATCTGACAGATCAATAAAACTTTGAGATAAGAAAACAGAATTTGAAACTTGTTACAAAGCGGATCCTTGCATCAGCTAACATGTAGAATGTTTTGGTTGCATATCAATCTGCTACAGTGGGCCGCAACTATTACTGTTTCATTTTGTCTTTAAAAGTTTTGGTTTTGAAGAGACTCACCCTTGAAAAACAAAAGAAATTTAAACTAAATTAGAATAAATAAAAACCAAATTTGATATGATTAAATTGAGGTCAAATTACATTAAAAAGAAAAGAATCAATAAAGTTTTGATAAGGAGCCTGTTAAGACGCAGAATATGAAAAAATCGGTAGAGAAATTGCCTGGACAGTGTGTCAAGGTTTAGCAAATCTCAAAAGGTCATGCAACAGCACTGAGACATGCAGGAAATTCGAAAGTCTAAACTTCGATACTGGTGTTACTAAAGAGATCTTGTCACCCAGGGTTCTTTGCGGGCACGCTGCAATTTCAGACTATCTGAAAATGAACTGAGAGCCTGAGCGGAAAGTATGGATCCACACTGTTGTGCTCATTGCAGGATAAGGACCTTCGCCGAAACATGGCAAAATTACGTTGCAGTGATCACAATTTACGAGTTGAAACGGGCCGAATGGAAAATATTCCAGCAGAGCAGCGATTATGCCGCCTGTGTTCCCAAAACAAAGTTGAAAATGAAAACCATTTCCTTCTGGAGTGCCCAGTGTACCAAACACTGCAAATAAAACTCTTCCTCGCGTTTGAGAAAGAAGTAAAAACTTTTCACTCTGTTGACAGTAAACAAAAGTTCATTTTATTTACTTGGTGTCTTGTGAAGACCAGAAACTAGTCTTGGAGGTTGCAAAATATATAAGAGATGCCTTTAAGCTATGCTCAAATATCCCTGCTCTAATATCCCGTAATCAGTAGTCATCATATACATATCCTTAGTTTCCTTGTTAGTTTTTTTTTCTTCATTAGGGATCTCGTTATACCTATTGAGACATTTATTCTATATTCATGTTTTGTTAATTAAATAGTTTAAATTTGTTTTGTTTGGTAAACGACGCTCCTTGTATGTGTAGCAAGTCTAGATTGATAAATAGAAATTGAATTGTAGTAGAAACGGATCAACAAGTTTAAGTGTAATGGACTTTTCTATCAGTTGAACTACTGCAGTGCCGGTCCATATTTTCTGCTCAGGTCCAATATGATTCCAGACTGTCTGAAAATGCAGTGCACCTGCAAAGGACCCTGGGTGACAATGACTCCTTTAGAGCAGAGATATTCTCCACGGTCGTTACAACCCATGAAACCAGGCAATGGCACAGGCAGCTTGGATTAGTCGACCTCACTCATGCTTGCAAGTTAAACGAAAGTTATCAAATGTTCTGTTCTAATTGGTCAGCGCGGGTCAGCCCAACAACTCGACTTCATTTGATTGGTTGAGATTCAGCCTTGCTTAGATATACAATCTTGGACATAAATTACTGGACTTCTGCTGGAACTTGCAATCCCCCCCCCCCCCCCAAGACATATGTTTTTT
>REGL01000001.1:1017847-1030704 GCA_004194395.1 Aurelia aurita complex sp. Pacific | reverse complement strand
GTTGGTATTTCCAGCAAAGAACCAATAAAAAGTCCCTTGATCTTTTGAAAATATTCACCCTCTGGTGATATCTTGTATATCGGGTTATTTCGAGCATTACTGAAGTCAAATCCGCATAGCAAACAGCACTTCTCTCTCTCTTATAGATTTTCACCGGGGTTTCTTAACCCGCCATTTTGGCATGTGCAGCTTTATGTTTAAAAAGCGCGCGATTTCACAATTAAATTCAATTCAATCAGTGATTCAAATACTGATTATGATCAATGATTTCGAATCACCGTCAATCGCAGATTTCATACATGAAAACGAGGTCACTGATTGATGGATCCAGAGCCTCTTCTTCTTTCCTTCCTTTCCTTTTTTTTTTCTTTTCGTCCCCCAACTTTTTTTAATAAGGCTCTGGTACCCAGGGCATAGTCCCAGCGGTCCCAGCTCCAAAACCATTGATATTTCGAGCGTGGCGTCACGGATCTCTTCCATAGTCAGGGACCGATTGCATGGAGCGGGCTAGCCCGATTAACCGAGATGATGGTTTTCACTCGGAATCCTAGGGTCAATAGAATTTTTCGCATATACTCTTTAGCAATTTTGGTTTGGCCAAAACAAATTTTGCAACAGTCTAGCCAAGGGTATCATATTTGGTAATATTGGTCCAGGGAACGGTCATTGTCATCAGATTTTTGGTACCTAACAATACTCACGTTCCTTTGGCACTCGCTTTGGCTTGCTGCCATATTGAAAGAAATCAAGATATCAACAAATTTCCACGGCAGATTTACAGCAAAGTAACATAAGTTCCTTTCATGCTGTCCAATTCAAGGAAAAATGCCATAGAATTGTACACCGACCTTTTTAAAGATTTGAAATATTTGAGCCTTGAGCTCTTGAATCTACCCAATTTTGGGGATTCCCACCCTGATTTCAGATTTGACATTTTCAGATTTTCATTCCCATTCAAAGGCCTAGAGCATGATTTTTAAGAAGCAAAAATGTCCTGAAATGTAAGAAACTTCCAGCATGGGCTTCCAGCCCTTGACCTTATAATAGACATGAGTGTATTGTACCAAACTGTATCTGATATTTATGTAGTAATGTTACTGTTTGTGTATATGGTAATTAATGTCAGAGGTTTTCTTGGCCTTTATACCTATTTATAAAGAATAATAAATAATAAAACCTTATTTCAAATTGTTTTATTATCTGTGTCATCCAAAACCTTGTACTGCACGAAAGAAGGACTGATCACGAACAATTATTTTGTGATTTTTTATTGAACTGGTTGAAAGATCATGTTCACCATGAGTATGTCCACTTTACATGTATTTTTTATAAGAAACTGCCCATAAGAAACTGAACTCAACTCTCAGATCTCCAAAAAATTAAGAAACTCCAGTACTGAGAAAATATGAGTTAAGAAACTATTTATTTTGATAAAGGAAATCCTTGGAAATAGTCTTACTTTACTTTCACCATTACTTGAGTAATGTCTAAACATGGGACATTGTTTTGCACAGGTCACTGAGCAAGAAGATTGTCATGGAACTTCGAAGAAACTCGTAAGAAACTCTGAGTACTCAAAATCAGATAATTTTAAGAAACTTTCAGTACTGGCCGAAATTCTTGGTTTCTTACAAACAAATTTGTTTAATGCTACGCTACGACCTTTGTTTGAAGCAGTTGTTGTTTGTGGTTTGTGAATGAACGTATGGGTGGATGAATGCATGGATTAAAATCAATGACGCACGGAGTTACGTCATGCAAAATGTTTCTAACATCATTTTTGGAGGGATATTGAGCCACAATTTTCGCTGACGTCTCTGTGGCTCCTAAATTTGAAGTAATTTCGAGTGGGCAGTGAAGAGATCCATGCAAGATCGAAATCCAACCAAACCAGGAAGTTGGTGATGACGTGATCATAATTCTCAACCAGGAACTGATTTTCTGGGGGCAACAATTCCTTTCCTTTGTGCAAAATGAGATTTCCTCATTTTCATCTCATCGATTGACGTAAACCCTGCTGTGCCTGGAATTTCAAGGATTAAAAATGCATGCCTTTTTTGGTTATTTTTTACCATAAATTTAATCAAACGTAATGACTTTTGACAGGTCTTTGGACTTTCTGGAAACATTCAGAAAGATATACAAAATTTCGCAATATCATTAATGAAAAATTTGAAAATTTTCTCTTTCACGTATTTCTAATTCCTTCGGGCAAATTTTAATATTACGTTCNTATATGGTAATTAATGTCAGAGGTTTTCTTGGCCTTTATACCTATTTATAAAGAATAATAAATAATAAAACCTTGTTTCAAATTGTTTTATTATCTGTGTCATCCAAAACCTTGTACTGCACGAAAGAAGGACTGATCACGAACAATTATTTTGTGATTTTTTATTGAACTGGTTGAAAGATCATGTTTACCATGAGTATGTCCACTTTTTCACACGTATTTTTTTTATAAGAAACTGCCCATAAGAAAC
The DNA here is from genome assembly GCA_004194395.1 of Aurelia aurita complex sp. Pacific. Taxonomy (NCBI): domain Eukaryota; kingdom Metazoa; phylum Cnidaria; class Scyphozoa; order Semaeostomeae; family Ulmaridae; genus Aurelia; species Aurelia aurita complex sp. Pacific. The sequence goes on along the minus strand of REGL01000001.1, from coordinate 1,028,221 downwards.
TGAACTCAACTCTCAGATCTCCAAAAAATTAAGAATCTCCAGTACTGAGAAAATATGAGTTAAGAAACTATTTATTTTGATAAAGGAAATCCTTGGAAATAGTCTTACTTTACTTTCACCATTACTTGAGTAATGTCTAAACATGGGACATTGTTTTGCACAGGTCACTGAGCAAGAAGATTGTCATGGAACTTCGAAGAAACTCGTAAGAAACTCTGAGTACTCAAAATCAGATAATTTTAAGAAACTTTCAGTACTGGCCGAAATTCTTGGTTTCTTACAAACAAATTTGTTTAATGCTACGCTACGACCTTTGTTTGAAGCAGTTGTTGTTTGTGGTTTGTGAATGAACGTATGGGTGGATGAATGCATGGATTAAAATCAATGACGCACGGAGTTACGTCATGCAAAATGTTTCTAACATCATTTTTGGAGGGATATTGAGCCACAATTTTCGCTGACGTCTCTGTGGCTCCTAAATTTGAAGTAATTTCGAGTGGGCAGTGAAGAGATCCATGCAAGATCGAAGGCAACCAAACCAGGAAGTTGGTGATGACGTGATCATAATTCTCAACCAGGAACTGATTTCTGGGGGCAACAATTCCTTTTCTTTGTGCAAAATGAGATTTCCTCACTTTTCATCTCATCGATTGACGTAAACCCTGTTGTGCCTGGAATTTCAAGGATTAAAAATGCATGCCTTTTTTGGTTATTTTTTACCATAAATTTAATCAAACGTAATGACTTTTGACAGGTCTTTGGACTTTCTGGAAACATTCAGAAAGATATACAAAATTTCGCAATATCATTAATGAAAAATTTGAAAATTTTCTCTTTCACGTATTTCTAATTCCTTCGGGCAAATTTTAATATTACGTTCGATCCTACGATCAAACTTTTTCGATAAAAAACATGTTTGAGAAAACTTTTACAGATCAACAACAAGTTACCATTTAGGTGATATCAAGATGATATCAAGGTGATATATATATTCTCTAAATTCACACTCATTTGTTGTTGTTTTTTCGTCGTATTGCTGTGTTTCTGCCTTCAAATTTACCATTTAGGCCCGTATTTGCATGACCAACGAATAATTCGTTGGTCATGCAAATACGATATATTCCATGGTTGCAATAAAAATTTAAAAAAAGATATTTCAATTCATACAAAGTCATGTTTCCTTTGAACTGGGAAAAGAAAGTTCAACTAAAGAAACGGCATAAAAAATATTTGAAAAAGAAATCACACTGTTATTTAGGGCCAGTTTTCATTCTGAAATGTTGCAAAATTTACAACAACAGTAGGCCTATACAGGATACCATGCGACCCAAAAAAATGAATCTTTTGGAAAAATCATGAAAATATGTAAGAATATGCACTTAGAACCCCAGGGGGGTATTCTGGTATATTCAGGATAGGGGTGCTCAGGTTACTTTTTTGGGTCTAAAATTTGGGCAAGGATTATTTTTTTTGGNTGTTGCAAAATTTACAACAACAGTAGGCCTATACAGGATACCATGCGACCCAAAAAAATGAATCTTTTGGAAAAATCATGAAAATATGTAAGAATATGCACTTAGAACCCCAGGGGGGTATTCTGGTATATTCAGGATAGGGGTGCTCAGGTTACTTTTTTGGGTCTAAAATTTGGGCAAGGATTATTTTTTTTGGGTCAATCATTTGTCCAGTTATTTTTTTGGGTTCCTGAAAGTCTCAAATATGAGAAAAAGTAAAAAAATTGGGAAAAATATAATTTACAAAAAAAATTGCAATTAACTAACGTTACTAAAATCAAATCTAATCAGTTAGGGCACTTTTCTGCAGATTTCAGCATGATTTAAGATATTGATTTCATAACTTTTGGGTATGTGAGGTCGGAAAAATTATTTTTTTGGGTCTATTTTCATGGTAGAAATTACTTTTTTGGGTTGATGCGTTGTACCTCAGCCTGAGCACCTCTATCCTAAATATACCTGAGTACCCCCCTGGGCTTAGAACACCATCAAAAATCACACGAATACAGCAACATCACTTCGATTGGCTTTTTCGCGATGATAAGCTATTTTACACATGTATGACCATGCAGGACTTGAAATTTATTTGAAATCTCCCCGTTTGAAAGGCCACTGCTCCCTGGATATCAAGACGATGCGATGATGTTAGCAAATATATCATTTAATGGTGGACATGTTAGTTCAAATCGATTTTAAAGTTCATCTGATTGAAATTGGCCATGGCATTATGAAATTATCAGGGATCTTCTCACAAGAGCAGAGCCCCGTCAAAGAACCTTGAAACAGGCCTAAAATCACGTAGACTTGCTCCAAGTCTATCCCATGGACTATCAGCATTAAAAGAATGTAATTATTCCTGCGGGGGCATAAGGAACTAAGATGACGCTGCGAAGGAGAAACGAGAAGGAAACTGAATTCTCGTTTTTCCTTCGCAGCATCATCTTAGGTGCTTACGCCCCCGCAGGAGTAATTATATTCTTTTAATGCTGATAGTTCACGGAATAGACTTGGGGCAAGTCTAAAAATCACAACGAATCTCCTCTCCTAAATATTTCTGCTTTTGCAGTACTGACCTCTAGCAGGTTTTGTCCTCTTGGGCGGATGAAATCATTCGGGATAATGCAGTAAGGCAGTATACTTGCGAGTGATTTTAGGCAGAGTCAATTAAATTCACTCTGTTTTAGGCCTGCTTTGAAGGTTTCTTGAAGAGGCGATCTTGACAAAATCCCTCATAATTCTAGAACGGAGTGGCGGACTTTAGTGAGGTAGATCTCAAAATGTATCTGAACATGTTCACTATTGAATCATATACTTGCCAATATTATTGCCTTGACAACCTAGGAGCAGTGGTTTTTCAAAAGGAGAAGTTATTTTTTACTCACCAGGTATTATTAGTATTAGCTCCTTGATACAAATACACAAGAAGAAAATTTACGAATCCAAAACAGAATGACATTTTGGTGATTTATCTCCAAAGTTTTCACTTTTTATTGGGTCATACCGCAGTCATCAGTATTAACTAAGGTTCATTAACAAGATGAACACAGCCTTCAAGGAATGAAAAAACATCGCATTGATCCAAATTCAGTTGAAGAAATTTCTCAGTAATCGTAGAGAACCTAACAAAAAAGATTCAGACATTCAACCATCACCTCAAATACCGTAAAAGCTCTACGATAAAAGCTCTCTCGGGGTGTTTTCGGAGACGCCAGGTGGGGGGGGGGGGGGCTTAAAAGAGAGGGGAGTTACACAATGTCAAATGACAAGAATATAGATCATAGCCTGTAATTCTTTCATCCCACATTTTGCAGAGTCGACATACAATTTTATGAGTCAAGGAGACAATTTCGAAACAGTCTTCATCCCAAACCTCAAAATTAACATGCAAACTCTTAAGGCGAATTTCCAGTCAATGGAATTTTCCGAGCGGGCGGAATTTTAGACAATAAAAGGTCGCTCAGCCGTAACTTTCTATTCAATTCCAGGGCGACATTTTCTCACGCAGACAAAGGAAATTCCGTCCGCTCGGAAAATTCCACTGACTGGAAATCAGCCTTTACCAAGCTAAATAAATGGAAAATCTTTGGCAACCTCAGGCATTTGATATAAGTAGGGGGAGGCTTCATAGGGAGGAGTCTTATTCAAGGTTTTGGCCTCGATTTTGGCTTAGATTTATTGAAATTTGACATTTTGGCAGGGAAGCGCTTTGTTGTTGTTCTAGATTTCGTTCGTGGAACCCAGGCCTCGAAAATGACGTCAGGAAAACTGATCCCGTTTGTAGGAGCTTCAAGCTATTTTTAAAAACAGTTTAGATCGAACTTCATCATCAGCAAGCATCAGTCAAACCAAATACCGAAGGGAAAGTCTTCACAGAAATAGATGATTAAAACGTCCCAACAGATGTGCAATTACCATGTTTCGAACCAAACATGGTAATTTGCAAATTCGATTATTTGGTTGCAAGCTTCCTTCATAAATCACATAATTTCAAACAAGGAGAACTAATAAAACAAACACATACAGAAGGGGTTCAGAGGTGTCCCAGTTAGGAATATGAGTAATCAAATGAATTGCTGTCATGTGGGTGTAAGCACAGAATAGTATAGCGTGGTAAAGAAATTATGTACGTCATGCTCTTTACATTGATGATATTACTACTCCCCAAAATAGATGAACAGTTTGACTCATAAAAGCCCACTTAACGAGAGTCTGGCACCAACTGGTATGAAAGTCGTACATGAAAATATTTTTAGAAAAGATCCAGAAGACACAGTGGTTCTTAGTGTTTGACTGGAGACGAAGAACAGCAGGGAAAAATTGGCGCTGCTTTAGGAAACGAATGTTCTAATTTTGCTAAGACTTTAACTGGTTGTGTTCTGTTTAAAAACGACTCATTGCTAACCATGGATATTTGCGGCGTGGCGTCAAACTCGATTTTCATATGATACCGGGTGCGCCAAAATAAACTATGCATGTTTGGCAGGCCACAATAAATCGTACACTGGACCGATTTTGAAAATTTATGACTTAATCTTTACCAGAAAGCCTGAATTAGATACTGGGATTTTTTGCAATTTTTTTCATTTTCAGTTTTCAGAGCTAGAAGTGAGTTTCTTAAAATTTTAGTTTCGAAAACACTGAAAACGATCACAAAACATCGATCAAGTTTTCTAAAAAATCGACATAAATGGACAAAGAGAGAACTTGTTCGTGGTGATTTGGGATTTAGAAATCGACTAATTGTAATCTACTGTACTAAACCCCTAAATCACCCTGAAAACATTTTCTCTTGATTCATGTTAAACCTTTTAAAATTTGATCGACGTTTATTGTTTTCAGTGTTTTCGAAAACTAACATGTTCATAGTGATCAGTTTGTAATGTTATTGTTGGTGCATCGGCTCATATCAGCGAGATCAGCGTAGATCTGAAACACAAGGTAATGAATCCATAATATGTATTTGGTTGATTTAGCATCAAAGATATCCGCAATCTTGTTTCAGATTTCATAACCTTTTAATAGCTAATTTACAAACATAAAATTTTGAAAAACAAGATAACGATCGTAGAAATTGGTAAACTGGTCATCCTGGGCATCATAAAAATTATATGAATTGCGAAAACGAAAACAAATTACGCTCCGCAATGAAAACAAGACCATTTTTAGAAGAGAATGTCTTTAATTATTGAAATGAAATAAAAACTAATAAAAACAAAGTTTCGCATGTATAATCAAGGATGAATTGCCAAATGACTCATGAGATTAAGACCCCCTACTGCAACTGAAATAGGAGGAACTATTTTAGGAGTTAAGAGATAAACAAAGTTTAGATTTCTTTAAAACAGTTTGGAATACGTCCCTCCAACCTTTGGCTACCATCCAAGTTATCTCACCTCTCAGCTCACAGGCTGGAAGATGGGATGATTTTAGCCATATAAACAGGCCCTTATTGTCTGAAACCATGGGCTGAGAGGTGGACGAAAATGCTGGACGGTGAGGTGACATTTTAGATATGAACATATGAAGATTTCATCCCACCTAACAGCTGATTGCCTGGAAGGTGGCATGATGTTCCTCATATAAACAGGCCCTTAGAAATAATCCTCATTGGGACCCTTATGTAAATACCTTTTACATTCCATAATTCGAGTAATAAAATCACTCGAATGCTCTTCCTTATCTAAATCAATCTTTAATCGCCTTATTTCGAATTTTGGCCGTATTTCGCAGTATTTCGTTGCATTTCGCTTCGTTTCGCTGATCATAGTCAGCTTCCGTCAGCCCGATTTGTTGCTTCAAACTTACAGTCAAGGGTTGGTCTTAAACTTATCGCCACAGCTGTGAACTGAAAGCCCATTTCTAACTTTTCCCAGAAGGCGTATTTTTCGCGGAGTTCGGAGATTTTGTACACAAATCAGAAAAATGAATTCTGCATGGATTGCAGTAAAATCCAGCAGAGTAACACATCCTTTGGGTCAGTCCCTTATTTGTCACAATCATTATAATTTCTAAGAATCCCTATAAACATCATTGTGGCGTCAAAGCAAAATCGTGCAAACTTGACTAAAATTGTTGTTGCAAAAATCAATAAAAATCTATGGGTATACATTTATACCCCCAGTCTGAACATTTTTGATTCTTGCTCTTTTTGTCTGGCCCCGCCACTGACTGTAGGTTAAAATGTTAGTAGCGAAACTAGGACTCAGACCAGAAGTATGATAACGACTAACCTTTCATAGCGTGTCTCGGCATCGCCAGAACTCAGACGATCCACTTCTCCGTTCGATACGATCAGCTTTGAGACCTAAAACAAAATCGAGTATCACCTTTTATTTCCGGGGTTATTCCAGAGAAAATTCCTAGCAAGTTAGCAGAAGTTCTCCTTAATGACCGAGGCCTAAAACAAAAAAAAATTGTGCTTTAAAGGGAGTCTATTGACCAGCATACATTGCGCGAAGTGAGCGATTCGCGCAGCTCATACGTTTTCTGACTGTCAGAAAATGAACGATACTTTTAATTCGCGAAATCTTTGACCTTAATTACAGCAGATACAAGGTGAATCGTAATGAAAATCTAATACAATCTTTTTCCTTACTCGGAATATTATAAAAACATGCCACTTTAATTTCTCATTTTCTTTAACAAAATACGAAGATGCCAGGGAATGGTTTAACTTTTTTCCAATTAATCAGACAAATTGTTTATAAGGCTACGATCCTATCAAGGCTCCGATCCAACACTGACCAGAATATTATCGACTGTGTGGTCCTTGCCACACAAGTCAATCCCAGACAAATTATATAAATTTATTGCGGTAGATTGAGGAGGACCAATAACTGATTAAACCAGATTGTTTCAATAAAACCTATTCGTTGATCAAATGACCAATAGACTAAACAACCAGGAATTCATAAACAGTTTGATTACTCTAAAAATATAGTCAGTACCAAGTTAATTACGGAAACCGCATATGATAAATAGCCAATTTGAAACAATAATGCTTGTTTGTGCCAAGAACGTCTTCAAGCAGCCATCCATGTTTGTTGCAAAATACAAAATATCGACGGGGTGAGGCTTTTTGCAATTTGCGAAAATTTCGCATCATGCGAAAAGTGCGAAAATTCGCAAAATACATCAAGTTCATTTTATTTTATAATTTGCTAAAAATGTCCAAATGGCCCTATAAACACAACAGACGATTGCGCTAAAGATGGCGGCGAGGAATTTTTTACCAAGATGCACTGCGTTCTTTGATCGAATTCCTATAGAATCTTTAAAGAATCTTAATTAGAACGTAATGCATCTTGGTAAAATATTCCTCGCTGCCATCGTGAGTTTATGCTGTTTAGAAGAGTGTAAAGCCTTTAAGCAATTCAAAAAATAATGACGAGCCTTTTCACCGAATTGATTTTTCGCAAATTACAAAATGTCACAGGGTGACCCAATAAAAATTGAAACTTCCAAAAAATCACCAAGATTTGATTATGTCACCGATCTCTGAATTTCCTTGCTGTTTATTTGTATCAAAGATCTAATAATTTCAGTGCATGATTGTTTTTCATTCTTTTGTGGGAGAGACGATGAAATTGCCGTGTGAAAAAACCTATTTTGAGGAATATTGTTCAAAATATATTGAATTTTTATCCAAAAACATGTTTCTTGTGATTTCTCGCGTAAAGTCTCAAATTCTACATGGTATAAGAGCTTCCTCAAGATAAAAATTAAAGGGGCCCATTAGCCATGTACGAAGAACGCTGGTACAGAACAAAGTTTAAAACAGCTTAGGGAAAATGCTTCCAAATAACCATTGCAGACAGGAAAGAGCACATGGCGACCTTCAGATGGGAGCAATGAGCTTCTTCGAAGCTGCGGCAATTCCGATACTTTTCTTGTTTCATATTTCTATTTTCTACTGGAGAGGGCAGCCCTTCAGCACAGAAGAGCTAGTTTTTAAGGGGTCCTCGCATCCCTAGTTCGACCTATAAGGAAAGCATGTTCCCGTGGATCTATGCTTGCACAGCGGCACAGAGTCAACTCGAATCAACTGTAACATTTGCCCCAAGAAAGTAAAATTTCAAACCAGACGTTCATTTACCCCATCAAGTTATTGATTGAGGCCTCCAAATAGCTTGTGAAAGCACACATTACAGTACCACAAGTTCAAAGGCGTTGCAATATGTCTTGGATAAATGTGGTCTTTGATAAAAATGAAATGAAGAAATTTTCATGATCGGTATGAAATCAAATTTGATGATTATTCATAAACGTTCACTTTTTTTCTTGGGATACCCGGTAGGATTATCAAATTGCAGATAAGAAGTTGAAACGATAGTCATGGTGAAACTTCGTTTCATCTCACGTGGTAGATGAAAGACTTTTCAACAACAACAACAAATAACAACGAATGAGTTGCGCTCGTAGCATCAATAAATTCATCGCAACCCCGACCTGACATCTGGTGTGAAACAGAATCTGGTATAGTATCCTTTAATTTATAAATGTTCGTAGTATTAATATATACAGTTTAACGTTTCGTGTGGGGTAGTCATTGTCTTTCGCTCCCCATGGTATCGTACCTGTAGTGTCGTATAGTAATTAGAACGGTACAGTAGAATGTAAGATATCTTGTAAAATTTGATATTTGAAAAAAAAGACGTCTTCCATTTCTCAGAAAGAAAAAAGGGCTGGAAAGGGCGGTTCTATCTGGCACATCATTCGAATTATAAACAGCTGAGACCATAGTCGGTTTCGAATCATTCTCCAAAGCGAAACAGGTGTGGAAAATGAAAGGATGTAGCTTTCGTTTTGAACAACTTTGAATTTGTTCTATTTTCGAACTTTAGGGTTTGTCAGATTGGTATCAATTCTGAAAATGGTAGACTTGGTAGATTAGGAACTTTTTGTCTGTTTTGTTTATAGCTGTGTCGGTGCTTGGTAGACTGTAAATTTTCATAACGGTAGCTTCCTGGTAAGATTAGAAGTCCTTTTGGACATTCTGCTCCTACATATAGAAGGTTTGGGAGACTTTGGAGAGACACTTGTTTTCATTAGCGAATTGCAATGATGAATCCAAAGCTGGCGATCTTAAAAATTTTCGCATTTGGTAGAGAAATCTATTTCCGTCTCTGCGAAGTCTACTGATGTCAACCCTTGGTACCCAAATCACCAGTTAGATGAGAATGATGGATCCTCACAAGGCAAAGCTCCAGCCCCAGCTTCTGAAAGTTAGATATTTCGTACTTAATCAATAGATGTTCTTATATTTTTATGTTATATTTCAATTTCAATTCATCAAAGAGGTTGACCCCTCATCTTAGTAGCTCACTTTCAAGAGGCTCTCCTCGTGAAAATTACTCTCAATTTGACGGTTTCCAGGAAAAAACACTACTTTGTAGCTTTGTTCCAAGATATAAGATAGATCTCCAAAACTCTACAAGGAACTGGCTTCAATCTCACCTCTTCTCCTCGTTTGATAATATGATCATCAACTCCTGCAACTTTTGCAACATTCAGTGCATAACTGCAATCGGCATGGCCATCGTTCAAATGATAAAGAAACACAAGTTCACCATCATCTTCCATTACTTCCATCGTCTAGAAAACAAAGAACATGTTTAGATAGACATTTGATGGACAGTGTCAGAAATATAGTTGATGGTTTGAAGGAGGGTTCAAAACAGTACTTTCAAATTTGTAAAAGGATACAGTACATGGCTATTACATCTTCCTTTGAATTGGATGGATTTTAAGAAGCTTTAAGAAACTTTAAGTACAGGGTGTCCCAAAATTTTTTCCCCATTTGTGTGACTGCTGTGGCGTAGCTGTCGTTTTAATTGTCTCACTTTTTCCTAGACTTATGACGATGAGTCCCTTGTATCCCTGTGGTGCCTTGCTCAACGGGGACTCATAGCCTCAATACATAAGGACCCTCAACTTACGCTCATCTAATTGAAGTGAATTAATGTTGTTGTTGTCGCTCCAGTCAAGGGCCTTATGGACTAACTCTTCTCAAAACGGCAAAAAAATTCTCGCCAGGAACAAATTTGTTCCTGGACCAATCAGGATGCAAGACTTGAAATAACTTGATGGGATTGGCTGATTCTTCTTCAATTTAAACTTCCCGCCAAAGGCAAACAAACGAATTCGAACAACGCGTTCGACTGAACTGCTCCAACGATCAAAATCTCAAAGTAGCGAACGAATTTACAAGACCTTTTGCGTCCCCAAACAACCAAAATATCACTTATGGGTAGGATTTTTTTGCTTTAATAGCTTGAAGAAACATTCATCTAAGTACTGATAGCTTGTTTTGCAGTGTAGCACTTCATGAAAACCTCTTTTTGCGGCGATTTAGGGTCGG
>REGL01000001.1:937823-960456 GCA_004194395.1 Aurelia aurita complex sp. Pacific | reverse complement strand
GTCGTTCATATCTTACCACTTTCATGACATTCGTAGCTTTTTTCGCCAGTTCCAGACTAGTTTCTGTACTTCCAGTAACTGGTGTGAACCACATCTTCTGAAAAACTTTCGTAACGAGGTCCTAGGAAATCAAAGACATTCCATCCATAAATATTTTCCCACAATTTATGTACATTGATAAGCTTGTTTGTTTGTGTGTTTATTTGCTTGTTTGTTTGTCTGTATCTAACATACGAATAAACACTGAGAAGCTAAGCTTATTGAAGCAGTGTCCTGGCCCTCTTTCTCAATGTGACCACACCTCATTATTTATTTGGCCTGGAATAAAGAGTCTTGTAAATTCTCCTCGCTCTCATTAAAGGCTCGCCAGAGCGGCCAACGGGCTATCAATGAGCCATCCCCGAACATAAGCGCTGTATGTGAATAACGAATATTGAAACATATCAATACATACCCGAATGCCTTCTTCGTCATTGACCCTCCGAATGATTCTGACACAAATTTCTGGTACTTTTGCAAATTCTGGCTGCTCAATACAGATGTCTCGAAGAATTTTGATGACCCTTTTCCGCACACTAATACCAGTATCCTACAGAGGAAGTATTTGAGAAGCTCTACAATGCAATTGACGAGAGATTCTAGGCCATACTGCAAAAATAAACCTGTTTATACACTCCTTTTCATGCGATACTTTCAGAAAAAACCTTCATGAAACATCCTGCACCAACTTTTAAAGAAAAACGCTTCATAGAAATGCAAGTGAGGTTTCATTTCAATACAATATGTCGCATTTCTAGCTAAAGGGCAAAATAAAGAGAAAAAGGTTTGTATACACAATCTAAAAATGTACAATTTAACAAAAACAAATTTGCAAAGACGATACAATTGGGTACATGATAGGCATGGCTACCCTTAATGATCTTAACAAATAACAATACAGATACTAAAGGCTATACCAAAGATTCTATTGGTCTCTCTTTAGGGAGCACCGGCTAATCAAAAGATATATAGACGACTACTGCTTGAATCAAAATCAAAAGTTGACAGATTTTGGTATAGATAAATTTACTATATATATATTTTTCATAAGAAAATTAAAAAATTAAAGAGAAGGGCGAGATAGAAGATTAATTTACCTTGGTTTGTGTTTGCTAGTGCTACAAGAAACGCTATGATATTTGAATGAATTTTAGTGTTGATTCCAGAATTTGTTCATTTTGGTTATGAGAAAATCTTTTATAAACCACAACATCGTTTCCACAAGGGTTTGATTTTGCAGGTTTATGATCTTGCGTAATTGGAATACGTCGTTGTTAATCGTGCCTAGCAGATCATACCTTTCCAAAAACTTTCCTATAGCCATGTTCTCAATATGGCAAAACTAAGTATCAAAATAACCTCTACCTTGCAAAATATGCAGAACGATAATCGTAGTAGTTTTAAGTTAAAAAAATATGTTCAGCTCACCAGAATCCTCTCCATAATCATATCATAGTACTTGTTGGTGATATCTGGACACTTCAATACAAAGTGGCCAATCAAATCTACAGCAGCTTCACGCACTAAAGTTGATTGGTCGAGGAACCTTCCATGTACGCTGACTTGTACATCTTCCTGCATAAGTATAAAAGGAAAAATGTTGATGTTGATGATATACATTGGAGCAACATCTCCATTATTTTGAGAGTTGATAATATGCGCATACTAACCAGTTCTGTGTTGTACAGGAAAATATAAAGCGCAAAGTCTTAATAGTACAGACCGAGCTCGTGAGGTCTGTGCAATAAGACCGAGAGCTTTATATTTTCCTGTACAACTACAAAACTTAGTTAGTATGAGTTTTATTACCTGATAGCTTCTAATTTTGACTTATACCATTTAGTCAAACGCATTTTGTTACTGTTATGTCACTTACGTTTATTGTAAATCTCACAGGCCTAAATCAGTTGATGTGGTGACAAAACGCGTCCTTGTATCGTATTATACAAGGCTACGGGAAAACCGCGGGAAATGTGCGATTAACCAATGAGATTGGCGGGATTCCTGTATTACCTCGCTTTTGAAACGTCAGTCAGGTAATAATACAAAATATAACATACATAAACATAAAATAGTAGGAATGTAAAACGAATGTAATAATGTTGACTCACCCTTCCTAAGATATTAGGATCAACAGTAACAATTGACGTCAAGGCTTTGACAGCTTTCGTCCGAAGTGCCACTGCTGGCTCATTCAGCATCTTGAAGATCTGTAGAAATAAATAAACAAATAGCGTTAAGGGTCATCCTTCCAATTATTCTAAACGTCGCCAGGAAGTACTACAGGCACACCGATTGGGTAAACAGAACAATCCAAAAGACTAGAATTCGGCAAGCTTGCAAGCTCCTGTAATTTCGATGTACATTACAATTTCAGAAGCTGATAACGATGTGACTCCATTCATTCTCAAAGAAAGCACGGCAGGAAAGTATAAAGGCTTAGCAAATACTCAATTAATAGATCGTTTTGTCTTCGATTTTATCTGAAGATCTAGCCAATCGCATCATCGCATCCACGACACGACAATGTGCCTTTAACTTTCTGGGGGAAAACAAAAAGGGAGGCCTACAACACCGGGTGTTCCCAGGCGGTCACCCATCCAGGTACTGACCCGGCCCTACCATGCTTAACTTCGGTGATCGGACGAGAACCGGTGTATTCATGGTGGTATGGTCGTAGGCAATGATTTGTGAAAAGGAACACTAGTGATTCATTGCATTCGTTCATTTATTCTGGCAAAAATTGGAAGATGTCATCAGCAAAGATAAAAAAAGAAGCAAAAACAAACACAAACATAAAATGCGAACCTGTTGCAGATAAATATCAAAACTTTGACAAAAGGATCTTGATGAAGTTAGATACTTGGCAATGATACACGCCTCTTCATAGCTAACTTTTTGTTGAGATGATCTGAAAGCGAAAATAAAGAGTTCTTTATGTATTGCATAACTGATAGCACAGACAACAGATAGACTAGCTTGAAAAATTGAATACTTGCCTTCGTGTCTTTTCTTTGTTTTCGGTCTGCTTTGCAAACATGTGTGCACAAATAAGTGACTTTAATGTCAACATATGCAGCACTACAACTTCACTTGTTCGAGCAACCATTTTGTGGCCAAAGTTCATTACACTTTTACAAAATGGTTGCTCGAAGAAGTGAAGTTGTAGTGCTGCATATGTTGACATTAAAGTCGCTTACTTGTTTGTGCACACATGTTTGTAAAGCAGACAGAAAACAAAGAAAAGACATAAAGGCAAGTATTCAAAGTTTCATGCTACAGCTACTTATCCTGTTGCCTGTGCTGATAGATATCAAATTAATCAAATCATAGTCAAAGATCAAATAGAATTCGATCCAACTCAATTTTTCTTCACTTCAATCAAAGTTCGCTTGAAGCATTATGACTTACAAGTTATTCTCATGAATGCCGAATAAAGTTACGTTCATTAGAGTGTGATTTCAAGGTAACCAATGACCAGGAGGAAGCATATAACCTTGACGAAATGAAATGAGCTTCGAGTTTTGAGTCTTGAGCTTTGCACAAGTGCATGCTTGGAAAAATTCAACTGCATACACTTTTACATGTCTATTCTATTTCGCTTCGTCGCCCTGATTGATCCATATTTTACCTTCAGAATGCAGCTTCATTGATGGTTCATTTGTGGCAATGCTCCGTAAAGGCTCAGTTACACAATGAGCTTTTACGTGAAATTTGCTTGCAATGGCAGTTCGAAATAAGTTTCACTGGGGTGTTACACGGAAATTTCGGAGAAAATCCTAAACTTTTTGGTGCAAGCTGTTGCCTGACTAGAAACAAGTTCTACTTTACGTGAAACTGCCTCGCAGCACTCGCAACAGAAAATCTGCCAACTCGTCGTCAAATTTTGGGGCGTTACACGGTGCAATGCTTTGTGAAACTTATCTCGCAACGCCATCGCAAGCAAGTTTCACGTAAAATTCATCGTGTAACAGGCCCTTAAGTCCCTTGAGATAAAGCTGTGATCATTAGATCAATTTCACCATTTCACCAAGATGATTTGTTTAAAAATTCAGCCTTTCCAATAAAATGCCAAACAGTAATAAATCAGGTAATACTAATCTCGACTTTTCAATCATAAAGACAGATTATTTCAATCCATCCTAAATTTCTCACCTCAGAGTGGTCGTTGATTTATCCGTAGCCATACTGTGATAATATCTTTTCTTATCATCCAAATCTTGTATGTTCTCTACAGACATATCGCCTGCATCTGTAGGTATTTCTGTTGATGCCGCACCAGGTATTGACATCATTGGAGCTTTCATGCATTTCTCCATTTCTATGTGAACATCTCGAATCCACTGGCCCAAGTAGAATTCTCTTGCAAACTTGGAAAGGAAAGAGAAGAATTGTGAACATTTTTGGCAAATAACTTGGGCAAAAGGAAGATGTCTATAATATTTAGACTGCGTTCACACGATACCGGCACAACTTAAAAATCGTAAAAATGTGAGGAGAAGGTTCACAAGAAGCAGTACATTTTGCCGGTACATTTTGGAAAAACTGTAGGTTTTGAAAACAGAACTCTAACCGGCACATTTTGGAAACGGTATTGTGTGTACACATGAAAAAAATGAAAACGCAACATTTGTCAATGCTTTCAAAACGTGGCTGATCAATTCTTAAGGGTTACGCAATCTTAGATAATAGAACTGGGAATTTTATTGGCAAAATCGTACGAAAAATCATCAGGTAATCAAAGATGTTAAGCATGACAATGAATATAACGCTAGCATAACTGGTTTCCTCAATTAACCATACTTTACCGAAAGCGTTTGCAAAAGCTGCTGCTGGTCACACATTTAATGTCCAACAACTACCGAAAGACAAAAAGCTAATTTAATCGTCGCTGCGTTGTAAAAAATGAGCAGTTCAGAAGAACATTATCGCCAGGCTCGCTCTGTCCTGAGAACATCAACCAGCAGTGTACAGAATCAGCATTGTACTTATTGTGTTGGTATTCAATAAATAGTGGATCAATTGCAAGTTATATTACCCTGTATAATTTTGACTTGAAATCAGAATAGCCCTTGATTAATGGTTCAAATCAAGCAGGTGAAACGTGAAGAGACACGTGAGGAAGAATTAAGCTTGATTGAAACGTTGTGTATTATCATTATTCCCGTACATTGTCGTATTTTTAAAGGGGCTCCGTCGTCAAAATGTAAACAAAACCATGATTTTTGCAGTTTTTTGAAAGGTGATATCACACAGGATTTTCGTATTTTTTTCAAAATGAAAGTTGCTGTTTGGGCATTAATCCTTGTACTTCACTAAGGAACAATCCAAACATTCATATCTTCTACGATTGCTCGGATATAAGTGGATTTTTAACGGTCACCTTTTTGTGGCTTGGGTGAAGCCACCAAACAAACTGCAGAGAACAATGGATGAACAATGGATAATCCCCGACACGTGCGAGTATACGGATTTGTTTACTGTTTGACGACTGAGCCCCTTTAAAGAAATGCTTGCTTACATATGCCTAACGACGTACTACACGCAAAACAAACGCTGTTATTTATGTGAAGCATACCTTGCATGAAACGTCCTTTTCCGCACCATGTGCCAAGAAACTAAGAAGAGCTTTTCGAAGAGTGTTGATATGAATATCTATCATCTGTAATGAAAAAAATGTGTTATTCCTTTTCAGTAATCACCATTCAGTGCATGTTTCCACCTGGTAAAACACAGTCTCAATGCAGTTAAATAACTTGGAGACAACTTTGACGTGAAACTACATCACTATGAAAAAATTTGAAACTTATTGGAATTAATATTAATGCGGTTGGCAAATTAAAGAAATAAAGAATAGACACAAGAATGAAGAGAATCCGCCTGGTAAAACACAGTCTCAATGCAGTTAAATAACTTGGAGAAACCTTTGACGTGAAACTACATTACTATGAACAAATTTGAAACTTGTTTAAGTTAATATTAACGTAGTTGGCAAAATTAAAGAAATAAAGAATAGACACTAAGCATTAAGAGGATCGACCAAAACAGAATTTGCATTCAGCAAAACTAATGTTTTCTAGCTACAGGAAAAGTTGCGATATTTTTCCAGAGGTAAGTTAAATCAAAATTAAATTGTGTACTTACATCAACACTAATGTCATCCCGATCCTCGATCTCATCGTCGTTGTGAAGCTGAAACAGAACAAAATTAGGTCAACGTTTTCAGTTTTCAGTATCCATTTCTCATCATCAACAAATATATCTAAACAAATCTAAGAATACAAATACGATAACTAACCTACAATAGAAATAAATAAACAATCAATCTTTCATGTGCTACATTACTACAAAAATAAAAACAGATTTTGCAAGACAATAGCATGAGCTGCATTTGATTGACACTGCAATTCAAAGCGATTAGCGATTAGCGATCGCAGACAAAGTAAATTCTCTGAACCAGTAATTCAAAACACACAAAGCCCCAAACGTTCTCTGAAACCCAGGTAGCTAGCTCGCTCGTTGTGCATTCCAGAAATTGTTTTCAAGAGCAAATATTAGCATAAATCGAAAGAAGGAGGATATATCTACACGCCTACCACGGGCATTTAATTTATTTGGTTCCAAAGCCGATTGGGAGGCGATTCAGTTCTTTTATTTTTTGGGGGTGTAATTAAAACACTTACTGCTCAGCTTTTGAACCAAAGAAATAAAATGCCCAAGGTAGATGTGTGGATATATCCTTCTTCTTTCGATCTATGCTCATGTTTGCACTTAGAAATGATTTCTGGAATGCACAACGATCGCACTAGCTACCTGGGTTTCAGAGAAACTTTTGCGGCTTTGTTTGTTTTGAATTACTGGTTGAGGAAATTTCCTTTGTCGGCAATCGCTAATCGCTTTGAATTCAGGTGTCAACAAGAGCAACTTGTGCTATTGTCTTACAAAATCTGTCCTTGTAACAAAAATACACTTACATGATACACTGAATAAAGTAAAATAAAAGACAGATACTTTATACTTTAAACTTTAGTACTGAATATAGCAAAATTACAAAACAGAGAATGAGCATAGTTCCAGCAGCAAAGTTCATACACTACCCGGCAATTTCTTTCACTCTTCAAGGATCATTGGATTCCTTTCTAAGCGCTTTCACTTGTCACTTTGCATGCCATAGACGTAAGTAGCACATGCCGTAAGTAGCACAAGTTCACGCAAACGTTCTCCGTTCTTCTCCACGGAATGACTATAAGTGTCAAAGGTATCATTTTGTCAGTAGTGCTTCTCAATGGAAAAAAAACTCTTGTCTTAAATGTACACACCTGTTCAATGATTTCTTTTAAATCTTCCTTGTCTCTTCCTCTGCTTTCAACAGCATCCCTTCTCAGATGCGATGCAATTAGCGCTAAATAATCCATAGCTGATACTCGCAAGCTCATCTCGTTCGCTTTATTGTTGAATGTTACAATCTGTAAGGCAATAGCGAAATTATCTGCTAATTTTTAACAAGACATTTGCATGATGTCATATCTACATGGGATCGGATCCATATGGAATTTCTTATCTGATATTTCAGCCTTTCAGTGACAAGGAAGTAGGAGGGCAAGAGTTCGAAACCTCTTTTATATCGCAATCAAAACTAAAACAATAACAAAATACGTTATTTTGTGCCAACCATGGTAGAGGTAGCTGTGGCATCAACACGAACGATGTTTAACGATTTCTCCTCAGAACAACGACTTTAGGACAACTACAAATTGAAGCACCCTGTGTACTACAGTTTCAATCTCATTTTGACTGATTCATGCAGCAAAGACGTTGAATCCTCAAAAATGAGAGCACAAACGGCCACAACCGTCCATACCGTCCCTCCTAAAGATTCGAGGACATCCATGCTGATCTATGTGGGCACTAGCATACATCAGTTAAGGATGCAAAGCTGAGTTCAAAAATTAAAGCTAACATAGTGATAAGCGTAAATTAACGGAATTTTAATTGTGCTACGTAGCTGTCGATAAAAGCTATGATAACAGTGCTAAAAGGGGTTGGATAAGAAATACGTACAGAAATCCATGGTTTGTGCATCAAATATCGGATTTTGAAAAGATAAATTCCTTTGTAATTAGCTAAATTCAAAAGGAAAGATCCTATCTAGGAACAGGATGATCTTTGGGTGAAAGGTCAACAAAAATACTTGTTGAAAATCCATTTATATCACGGCAATCCCAAAACATATGGAGATTTAATT
The DNA here is from genome assembly GCA_004194395.1 of Aurelia aurita complex sp. Pacific. Classification (NCBI taxonomy): domain Eukaryota; kingdom Metazoa; phylum Cnidaria; class Scyphozoa; order Semaeostomeae; family Ulmaridae; genus Aurelia; species Aurelia aurita complex sp. Pacific. Next base: position 952,172 of record REGL01000001.1, on the reverse strand, counting down.
TGTATCAGAAGAAAATGAAAAGGCTAATCTCCAAGATGAGACGTTCATTTTGAATTTATGTTAAATAGTCGCAATAGAATAGCTCATCAGAATCAGCCAAATTAAAAGTTTCTCCGGCAATTTCTTATCCAGTCCCTTTAAATCATAAAAATCCTTACCAGTAGTTTTCCGAGCAAAGCGAGAAGAACCTCAGCAGCAGGCCATTCTGGTTTGTTCAATGTTGTTAAGATGTCTTGAAGGAAATTTTCGAATAATGGTCGGAAATCATTTTCATCTCTACTTGCTGAGCTACATCTAGAATAAAGATATTTCGAAATGAATTCATTTGCACAATTAAATCATTAATAGTATATGACAAATGTAATCTATTTCAGCATTACATAAAAAATATTCTAAACCTTCTTCCATTTAGTTTTGCCTATTAAATGTGAAAGGAATAATCCACCGTGGTATTTGCAGTTCAAAAATGATTTACGTTATTTGATCTGTTCCAACCACAAAATTAAAACAAATTTTTATCATATTTGAAACATACTTTTTGAGGAAAGTTGCAAGGAAGTTCTGGGCTGCTCGGAGTGAATCTTCGTAGGAGGAAACGATCATTACATCTTTGTCCACCTGAAAAAGAAATAGACGATCAGGAAATTGAGCTTTGAGAAATCAAGTTAGGTGAAAGATGACTTTTGTAAAATGAGGAATCTTCCTCGACCACAATGATAAAGAGTGTCTGTTCTTCGAACGACATCGTTTAATTTGCACTTGAGCAAAATTTGCACTTATCTTCATACCTGAATAAATTCTCATCACCTTTTTCCCTGGTGAATTGTCTTTTGAGAAATAGTTTCATGGAGACCATTCCCCTTACATAAGTCCCCCTCGCGTAAGTCAAACCCGCACAAACGGGAACTGGCGCAATGGCTACATAATGAATTGGTTCGATTCCCGGCGGTGGTAATTTTTAATTTTCTCGATTTTTCTGATAATTTAACAATGCTTCTGTTTGCACCGAAAAAAGGAGAAATTCTGGTTGCTCGCTAGCTATTGAGTACATAATGAATTGGTCGTATACTCACGAGAGAATCTTCTTTCTTGTCAAATGTATCTGGCATGCTCACGGTGCATTGGACCAGCTGGAGAACGAGAGCGGTAACCATTTGAATTGAAGTGTCTTCGAATAGTCTTCAAAAGAAAAATATAAGGAAATTCAGTCACTCAGTCAGTCATATATTTCAAATGGGCTGGTAGGATTTCAAGCTACTTAAAGCTAATTTAGGCGCACTATGCATGCCGCATCCAGGCATGGGACCTCTAGTTTAACGTCCCTTCCGAAGGACCAACGAAGGCTTGAAATTAAAAATTGAAAATAAAAAAGGGTTCAAATACACTGCAAACATTTAATGCAAACTATGGGTTTTGAGGCAACAACTTTGTTACTATGTCCGCCATGCAAGACAAGATTAAAAGCAAGAATGGACAAAACAAGATTGAAAAGATGAATGGAGAAACCTTTAATAGCACATTTTTCAATGAGCTGGACGCTACTTAATCTTTTTGCAGCACGAAAAATCAAAAAGGGAGGGAGGCCTACAACACCGGGTGTTCCCAGGCGGTCACCCAACCAGGTACTGACCCAGCCCTACCATGCTTAACTTCGGTGATCGGACGAGAACCGGTGTAGTCATGGTGGTATGGTCGTAGGCGACAGCTTACGAAAAGGAACACTACTAATTCATTGCACTCGCTCATTATAGTTTCCCTTGATATGAGGGAAAAAGCATATTTGACAGTAAAATGGGTATTTTCCCATCACCTGTTTTTGAAACACTGCTCTGCAACTGCCCACAGCGAAAAATTGGGGCACAGTCCATCTATATATATAATTCATTTACAACGATATCCCTTCAGTAATAAATAACAAATATAAACTTACACATCTGAAACTAGAAGAAATATAAACATAAGAGATAATAAAACCTGATCTTCCAGAGAGTCGTTCTTGAGGGGGCTTGAATTAATTATCAAGGCTCATCAAATGCCTTTTCAAATGTGTTTTAAACAGGCGAAGCGATGACAGTTCTCTGATATTAATTGGAATATCATTCCAAGCCTTAATGCCAGAGTAACGAAATCCTTTCTTTGTAAATTCAAGGTTTAGCCTGGGAATATGGGGATCTCTATCCNAAAAGCAAGAATGGACAAAACAAGATTGAAAAGATGAATGGAGAAACCTTTAATAGCACATTTTTCAATGAGCTGGACGCTACTTAATCTTTTTGCAGCACGAAAAATCAAAAAGGGAGGGAGGCCTACAACACCGGGTGTTCCCAGGCGGTCACCCAACCAGGTACTGACCCAGCCCTACCATGCTTAACTTCGGTGATCGGACGAGAACCGGTGTAGTCATGGTGGTATGGTCGTAGGCGACAGCTTACGAAAAGGAACACTACTAATTCATTGCACTCGCTCATTATAGTTTCCCTTGATATGAGGGAAAAAGCATATTTGACAGTAAAATGGGTATTTTCCCATCACCTGTTTTTGAAACACTGCTCTGCAACTGCCCACAGCGAAAAATTGGGGCACAGTCCATCTATATATATAATTCATTTACAACGATATCCCTTCAGTAATAAATAACAAATATAAACTTACACATCTGAAACTAGAAGAAATATAAACATAAGAGATAATAAAACCTGATCTTCCAGAGAGTCGTTCTTGAGGGGGCTTGAATTAATTATCAAGGCTCATCAAATGCCTTTTCAAATGTGTTTTAAACAGGCGAAGCGATGACAGTTCTCTGATATTAATTGGAATATCATTCCAAGCCTTAATGCCAGAGTAACGAAATCCTTTCTTTGTAAATTCAAGGTTTAGCCTGGGAATATGGGGATCTCTATCCTTCCTCGTATTATAATTTGATATAGAGCATCTCTGTTAAATCTTTCTTTCTAGTTTGATCGGAGGTTGTTTTCATTTTTGTCATTTTTGTGATCTGTGAATGAGCGCACGAGCGCCGCTTGCAGGCACAAAATATAATGACACATTAGTTGCTGGCATCTTTAATTTACTCGGTGTGAATGCAGGCACATTTTTCCCAACTATTTGCCCGTAGGCAAGGAATATTTCTAATGAGGCCTGACTTACCTATAATTTCTCAAATTCCTTTTGCTACTTGGTAGCCTTGCAAGAGATGCAAGGATGTCATCTAGTATCAGATCTCTGTGTTTGACATACGTCCTGAAAATCTGTAGACATAAAAAAAAAGTCTAAATATCACAGTTTACTATTCCACCTGAAAGAAAACAAAATTGATTCATGAGAATCCCAGGTTTCGATGAATTTCGACGGGTTTTGAATATTCCTGTTTTTCACTAAACCTTTATTTTCGCCAATTTGCCCTCTCGATAAAAACATTAAAATATAATAAGGATGTAACCAGGCCTATCAGCAAACAAGGGCAGATTTTGTGGTATACAATAGCAACAGTTGCGTTTGACTGACACCTCAATTCAAAACCATTATCGACTGCAGACAAAGGAAATTCTCTCAACCAGTAATTCAAAACAAACAAAGCAGCAAAAGTTTCCCCGCAACTAGCAGGGCAAACTTTCGCCTTGTGTATTCATTCATTCATTCATAAATTTATTTAAAGTTGGTATTTACATCTGAATCAAATGAACAAAATCTGCCAGACGGAGCTTTGAATTTACCCTTCTTCTTTCGTTATTAGCACGTAACTTCTCTTAAAAACTACCTTTTGCTTGCACAAGGCGAGAGTTTGCCCTACTAGTTGCAACGCAACATTTGCGGTTTTGTTTGTTTTGAATTACTCGTTGAGAGAATTTCCTTTGTCTGCAGTCGATAATGGTTTTGAATTGAGGTGTCAATCAAACGCAACTGATGCTATTGTATATTACAAAATCTGCGCTTCTTCTACCGGGTGGGCCAAAATAAACTATGCACATTTGACAGGTCACAATGAATCGTACACTGGACCGATTTTGAAGATTCATGACTTATTCTTTAGCAAAAAGCTTGAATTAGATTCTGGGATTTTTTGCACATTTTTCTGCTTTCAGTTTTAAAGCTAAACGCGAGTTTCAAAAGTTTCGTTTTCAAAAACACTGAAAACGACAAAAAAATGTCGATCAAATTTTCTAAAGAATCGACATAAATGGACAAAGAGAAAACTTGTTCGTGGTGATTTGGGATTTAGAAATATATTAATTAATCGATACATTTTATATCCCAAATCCTAAAGCTCAAATCAAAACGAACAAATTTTCTCTTTGTCCATTCATGCCGATTCTTTGGAAAATTTGATCGACGTTTTTTTTATCGTTTTCAGTGTTTTAGAAAACGAAACTTTTAAGAAACTCGCGTCTAGCTCTAAAAACTGAAATCAGAAAATTTGCAAAAAATCCTGGAATCAAATTCAGGCTTTTTGCTAAAGATTAAGTCATGAATCTTCAAAATCGGTCCAGTGTACAATTTATTGTGGCCTGCCAAACGTGCATAGTTTATTTTGGCGCACCCGGTATCAACCAGCAAACAAAGTTTGAATCACTGACTTCTGTGGATTACTGTTTCACATGTCAAAGGTTTTCTTGGCTTACTTTTCTTGGACACCCAGTAGTAACGTATGCATCTTGGCAATAAATAGACGACTGATGCGTAGGACAACATACCGTTCGGACAAGTTTCAAGGCCTCTAGCTGCAGGATACTGACATTCTCCACAAAGAAAGGAACAGTTCCAATTGTTGATATCTGTAAAAAGAAAACATGGCAGAGATCTCAGGTTACATGGATATTCAAGATACATATTCTTCTTTGGATATGGGCAAAGAAAATCAACCATCGGCAAAGCGAGTCATCTTGGCAACAAACAAATTGCCAAGTATGTTTGGGGTGAGGTAGATATCTAAGCCCAAGGGAAAAATCAATTCACAGTTTTTACGTCAAAACTACAAAATGAAATTTTTTCCTTTTTGTGAGCGTAGAAGTAATCATCCTATTATTATTATTTTTATCACATTATTTACAGCTGGTATAATACATAGTAACAAACTAATTCAAACCAACTATTTACACTACAACGAAATAATTAAAAGTCAAATATGGCAATGAGAATCTAGCAATGAGAAATGAGATATCTACCTTCAGTATAATTATATCTGTCAGGTTTTCCATCGAAACAAGATCTCCAATGAGAGACACCAATTCGCAAAGTTTGTTGTATAATTGAAGGATAGGCTTCTGTTTGGTACTGTTCATACCTCTTGCTCGTCGTGACTTAGGCAGCATTAATGATGAATCAACTACGAAAATAAAATCAGCATCTATTTGAAAACTGCTGCCAGCAAGCCAAAAGACACAAAGGCAGCATTATTACTGCACAAATTCACCTTCCTGTCGAACCAATAAAAGTAAATAAGTTAAGAGAGGATGTGTGCATTGTCTGTTCAAGGAACACAGGAAGAAAACTAATAAAACATGATCTCTAGTTATCGTTTACTTTCAGCATAGTTATTGGAGGGTGAGATAATGCAGGGCAGTAACTGGTGTGAGGAAGAAGCATCATTCTACTCATGTTCTTACCTCTGCACTTATAACAAAACTATTATGGGTGAATGTGGCTCAAGATATACGCAGAGTGCTCAAGTTGTTACAAGAACAACGAGCGTAATGCATGTAATCAAAAACCTAATGTGCCCTCCCGGTTATCACCATACTGGCTGCATGGCAACTCGTGAACTTGGGCACACGATGTTCGTTTAAAAAACATTAAGAACAAAAATATTAAAGTATTGGTTTCGCCACTTAACACAATTTTCGTACCGCACGAAAACAGCAGTAGAATTTACATTTTGCTAATTCAGTTTCTCGCGTTGTTTAAGAGAAAGTACGTGCAGAAAGATATTTCATAAATTCGCTTGATTGGCCCAAGAAATTTTGAAAAATATACATTCAAGGTTTGAAGAACGCTAAGTTCAGTATCAAGCTTTTGAACTTAGGAATGTATGTTCCACAGCATTCTGCCACGAATTTATCTAGCCTTGTTCGAAGAGCAAGGGTGAATGAGGATAAAGGTCTGATTTAGACAAAGCGATTTGGCAATGTCTAGAATAGATTTCTTTCCTTCTGTGCAGCCAGAGGTGTGAAATCAGAGGTGTGAAATCTATTCTTCTAAAAGGGAAATCACTTTGTTTTCTCGGAGTCCTATAACTTTTGTTCCACAAAATTTGCCCTTGCTCGTTCGAAGTAGAATCATGGACTCAGTGCATAAAGCAGAGTACCAAGAATAAATGCTTCAAATATCTAAACACAAAGTAACCCCAAGAAAGAAACTCACATTTACTATTAGGATCTATCCTATAAACAGGATCATATTCTGGGTAAATAGCATTCTCTAAATGATGTCTGCAAAATGATACAACATGCTCAATGACTTCTTCCATGTAAACTTGTTTGGGCATTCCCGGTGCGGTTGTAATCCGTAATATTATCAAGGCAGCCTCTGATGATCTAAGAACACGATCNGTAGAATCATGGACTCAGTGCATAAAGCAGAGTACCAAGAATAAATGCTTCAAATATCTAAACACAAAGTAACCCCAAGAAAGAAACTCACATTTACTATTAGGATCTATCCTATAAACAGGATCATATTCTGGGTAAATAGCATTCTCTAAATGATGTCTGCAAAATGATACAACATGCTCAATGACTTCTTCCATGTAAACTTGTTTGGGCATTCCCGGTGCGGTTGTAATCCGTAATATTATCAAGGCAGCCTCTGATGATCTAAGAACACGATCAATCTTCAAAACTTTCCACAGTCTTTCCTCATGGTCTTCATCTCCTTGCTAAGAAACGTAAATATTGAACAATTAACGACGTTCAATAATGACAATAGTTGGTAGTTTGGATGTAAACAGTAGTGGATCTATCATTATCCGAATTCGATGGAACTGGACCAATGATAGTACGGATGGTCAGGAAATTCGAAAATGAACATTATTCCAATCATCATTGGGCAGTATTGGGTCTGGAGGAAAAAAGCAAAAGGCAAGTGATGCGATGCAAGGTCATCGTTTCTAATACAGTTTATGTAGGAGGCAGGAATGCGCAAAGGAATTTAAAAGCCCTTCGACTAAATAGGTTCTCTAAATTGTGCAGTTGATGGAAATATCCTTTTCACAGCTTGTAGATATGGCTCAACTGACGAAGGACTATCAGCTATACATATCTCCTTTTTTTGAGGGACCTACCTTTTGATTTAGCATGACATTTGAACTTTCCCTTACATGTCTGTCCATAATTGATACAATACGAACGATTTGATCATGTGGAAGCTGAAAATAAAACAAATGTAATACATTTCTTAAAAACACATCCAGTAAGGTGGACTTGCTACAAAACTATCTTTTGGCCCATTATCTTTTGGTCCATAAAGAAAATAAAAATAAAAAAAAAATGAAAGAAAGAAAGAAAGAAAAGAGAAGGAAAGATATTTCCTTTTCTTTCCTTTCTCTGTTTTTCTTTATTTTTCTCCTCTCGCGTTTTCAGCTCCTCTCGTGTTTTCCGTCTCTTTTTCACGAACCAAAATAGAGACTTGTAACCAAAATAGAGACTTGTAGCAAGTCCACCAGTAAGGCTGAATTCGATTAGTTGAGTTCCTAACTCCTATCATAAAAAAACAATGATATCCAATAGAGTAAGAACCCGTAAAGTAGAAACCACTTTACAAGGAACCTCAGGCTGATTTTTTTAATGCTGCCTTCATATAAGAAACTTCTAAGCCTGATTTCAGGAAGGTTTCTTATAGGAGGATCCAAAATAAATTCATATTGAATAAACTTTGTTAAAATCAGGTGCCAAACGCTTTTAGATTTCATGCAAAAGCAACTCAATCTATATACTTGGCACGTATGCTATGGTTGAGTAAATTTAAGTGACAATGCTATGTAACAAGAACGTACTGTTTGATAGTGTTTGTTCTGGGTTTTCTTTGAAGATTGAAGTTAAAATCACTGAAGGTTTCTCAACCATGTGATAAGAAACCTTTCAGCCTGTTTCCAGATTAATGCCCTTTAATAAGATACTAAACAGGCTGTTTTGAAAAACCTGGTTTCTATTTTGCGGGTTCTTACTGTACGATAATCAGGCATTTATCACAAGATAAAACAAATATTATTAGATATATTTAGCAATCTGTACATGTACCAGATGAATCATGCAAAATGAAACTTGTAACGGGAAATGAACTTCAAATTACCAGTCTGTCATTCTTAAATGCAAGGTAAATATATATCAGACATGCTTACAAAGTTAACCATACAACATAGCCTGCGCAATCCATCAAAATAAGCAAATGATCATGTGATGCCTGGAAAACGCCAAAAGAAGGGCTTTCAAAGCTGTTTATTTATCACATTCTTGCAATAGGAGATTGTCTATTTCCATGTCTAAGATCAACTTTGCCTTTGAAATACGAAGTCCAAAGAACGTCTACACGATAAGCTGCACAAATAGCTTGAAGCAAAATACAAGTAAGATACCTCAGCAGCTAAATTCGTAGACTTGAGCTTTGACAATTCCATATAGAAATCTGTAATAAGAGGTCTTGGAAGGAGAGTTTCAGAAGGAATATCTGCATCTTCACCAAAATCAAGGGCACCATCAGATTCTAACTCATCTTCTGTGCTTAAAATTTCTTGCAATAGTTGAATCAGCCTTTTGGAGTCTGCCCGTAATTCAATTTCTGCAAAACAAAAATAAGATGACAAAGCCATCCAGTGCTTTGAACGTTGAAAATTCAAACTCTTTGCTAAGGTAAAATGCCACACAGACATTTTTGTAAAAGCCTTAGAAATGTCTGATCTTGGCTTCGTGAAATACTACATCTATGGTCCTCTGGAGTTTGGTTCATATCAGTGTAAACACACGTTCGAATTGGGATGACGCATTTTTCAAACTCTTTCCAAGCGCTTTTTAGCGAGATATCATTCCCAAATGTAATCACACTATTTAATTGTATTTAAAAGCATCAGACATCTTCAAAGGCGGTAACAAATGTAAAACTCTCTCAGACTGAAGCAAAACTAATTTCAAAGCTTTTTCCGTCGCTTTCCTGCTGCGTTTTTAATGTTGTGTGAAGCAACCTTTAAGGAACTGAACTGCAAAAAATCATCTTCCGTAAGCTGGAAGTAACCTAAAACATCCAGGACGTTGGAACAGGTTTTTGACCACGTGATCAACAACTTCGTGCGTCGCGGTCGTCGCGAGTCATTACTGTGGGGAAAACGAGAGAAAAATAGCCCTCGCAACTTTTGCTTGCTGCGAAAATATACTTTTGAAAATTTTAATCTGCATGGTCAGATAAATTTCCTACCAGGTCTGCTTGCCCACTGGTCTACTTCGCCTGGTTTTTGCGGGGTCATTTTTTAAAGCTTGGCCATTTCACGGACCTCTCGCTGCCTTTGAGGGGGCTTAGGCCCAGCGCATGGAAGTTAACCTTTGCCTCTAGGAACGAAAAAATCGGCACTCCCAACTGCTAAACATCAGTTCCACACTGGAAATTAAGGTTCCAATACATTTAACTTTGATTTACCCAATAGAACTGTTGCAGCAGCTTATCCTAGGCGATATCGAGTTTCAACTTATAAAGAATTCTCCAAACCATAGATATCTAATGAAGGTGAAAATTATAGAGAACAGACACCCACCTTCATCAATGTGCAACGTTCTGCTACGCCTTTGCTTCTTTGAAGAAACTGAAATTGGACAATGAAAATTAAAACCAGAATCGTGCGCAAATTGATCTTTCAAAAAAATGGTTGATAAAATTGAAATCAAATGTTGAAGCAGAGAGAATTTGTCAAACTTATAAATACCTCAAAAGCAAAAATATGTTGAGCTACATTAAAGAAATGTTTACCGACAGAAGTACCTCCAGTAGACTGAACAAAGGGAACCGAGAACCAGAGGCATGCCGTGTGCGTACGTGCAAAATGGTAATTACAGTCTGGCAAACTATCAATGTCCCCTGGCAGTAGTATAAGGAAAAACGAAGATCATTTTTTGATTGCTTAAATGGGGGCTTGATAAAAGTTCTAATGAAGTGCGATTTCGTTTGTGTTTAGCCTTCAATTCTTTACTTTACAAAATTAATGTACTTCACATTTTACAAAATTTTACAGATCGCTTGGATGGTTTTTGGGGAGCCAAATGGCAAGTCGGTCGTATAACATTTGTGACTCATTCACTACTTTTTACTTTTTCAAGTAATAACCTTCGGTACTCATAGTTTTTGCTTATTTATCATGCAGTTTCTGTGCTATTGTCTTTGTGATGTTCATAAAGTAGTTTGTAGCGTAATAAATAATATCTCTCATGAATTATAAACACAGTATACAAAAATGCATTTTATGTTATTTATTATAGTCCGTCTCAAATAAGATAAAAATCTGTGATTTGCGATAACACAAAATTCCTTTGCAAAACACGTCTATTGTTGTTATTCGCGGGCATTTACAGGTAACATCTTATTTGAGACAAACTATAGATCATCTCGTAAAATTGACCATGTTTGTTTACCTGAATAATCTTGCAAATTATCCGTAAATTGCTCCCCATTTCCATCACTATCACTGCTAATTCTTCTTCTTTTCCTTAACTTCCTTGTTTCTACTACTTCTGGCACTTTTTGTACATCTTCCTTCTCCTTTAAAACATCAAACAAATTACTGCTGACATCTTCACTGACTACATGAGGTATCATTTGATCAATATTGATATGTTCAATAGGGTAGGCCTCTTCATTTAAGATAACATGTTCTGAGGTCGCTGTTGGCGCACCTCCCTCTTGTTGGATTTCTTCTCTTACAACAGTTGCCTGTGCTTCTTCTCCTAGCGACTCAAAGTCTCCGGCACTTCCTACGTCATCATCGCCTTGATAATCATCATCATCATCATCATCAACTTGATGTTCCTCGTAACTCTGTTCAGTGTAATTCTCTAATACACCTAATTCTGCTTTTGTCGGTGATACAATTTCCATCGTTTCAATTTCTTTCGAACCTCGCTTCTGCTTTATCCTCTTCAGCACAAGTTTGGGTATAACTGGTCGCACACTTTTTTCGTCAAGTAAGAAATCTGTAGTGGCTTTCATATTGTTGTCATTTTTCTCCTCGAGGACAATACCTTTTGGAACTTCTCCTCGTGGTTTTTCGTCAAACTCTTCATTCTGTGCAGATCTACTCCTCCTTCTTGTCACACGAGTCGTCCCAGGTTCTANTCATCATCATCAACTTGATGTTCCTCGTAACTCTGTTCAGTGTAATTCTCTAATACACCTAATTCTGCTTTTGTCGGTGATACAATTTCCATCGTTTCAATTTCTTTCGAACCTCGCTTCTGCTTTATCCTCTTCAGCACAAGTTTGGGTATAACTGGTCGCACACTTTTTTCGTCAAGTAAGAAATCTGTAGTGGCTTTCATATTGTTGTCATTTTTCTCCTCGAGGACAATACCTTTTGGAACTTCTCCTCGTGGTTTTTCGTCAAACTCTTCATTCTGTGCAGATCTACTCCTCCTTCTTGTCACACGAGTCGTCCCAGGTTCTATATCTTTCTCTTCATTTACTATAGGTGCCTGCGTAGTTTCTTCGCCTGATTCATCAAACTTTAAACGCTCTATTCTTTTTCTTTTAGGATACACTCTCTTATCTGGACTGTCTGACGATTCTCTCTTTTCAGGGCTAACTTTCAAATCAGTTCTGTCAATACTAACTCTCAGACTGCCAGGGCTGACTTGCACAATCTTGACTGGACTTTGTTTTTTAGTGGGGGTAACTATAGAATCTTGGGCCTGTTTAGCTTGCTCTTCGCTATAAAGTTGTCTACGAACATGATCTCTGTTGGCACTTAAAGACCTTCTCTTTTTTGATGGGACAATATTTTGGTTGTCTGCAAAATGAATAAATCATCTGATCACACTTGAAACCAATGAAATCATTTGAAATCAGATGCTACTTTATGAGCAAACCAAATCAAGGGAAGTTTCTTTTGGGCCGCTTCTTAAAGATATTCAGATGATTCTTGCTATGTAAAATAACGAAAAATGGCTCTTCTAAAATGGCAGAATATCACAGCACTTCAAAGAAGTTTCGTTTACAACTTAAAAAGTTTGAAAATCTTGGACAAGTTCATTCTTTTCACTTTAAACAAAAAAAAAGTATAATGGCAATATAATGGCTTAATTCAAAAGTTGGAAGCATCTCCGTTTCAGACTTTCTTAACCCTTGTCAGAATGCATGTTTCGGAGGCACTTCCTCTGCGCTTTACCATCTTCAAAATGTGTGTTTCTTTGAGATGGATGAAACCTATTTCTGTGATGCTTTCATAATATCTCAGAGACCTCAGATGCCAAACAAATGCACCCTAATTTGCAGAAGGCCACACAAATCAAATTGCAAAGCAAGCAACTATTTCTAAATGAGGAGTAACACCTAACAGGAAATGTATAAGAATTGCCACTTGTGGTTGTACAAACATTGCATGCAATTGGCATGAAATGTTATCAAAAGAAAAAACAAACCTGCAGATGCTTGTGCCTGGATAGGCTGCGAAGAAGAAGCAGTTGGTGCTGCATTCATTTGTGGAGGGGCAGACAATGATGGCTGTGTTTGTTGTCTTGTATGCAAAGATGATGATGGTGAAACTACTGAAATATGAAAGGAGAATAACTCAGCTGCAAATTGTCTGAAGTGTTAAAAAGGCGACCTACTAAATTAGTCCAATTGACATGATAGTTAAGTCTAATACAAGACAAATCAGCTAAAATGTTCTTGAAGATTCTTAAAGATTAGTTGCAAAATATTAAGATTTAATTCATGCCTGTAAAAAGAAAGGAAAAAAGGAAACACAAGAAAGGGAAAGGAAAGCCAGAGAAGAGAAATATCAACTGAGCCAGAGCAAATCAACACCTTTGTTCTTTGCTTATTTCCAGCAGAACATGTTCAAACCTTTTACTACCTCGTTTTGAGTATGATTTGAGAATGTTTTAGAGCTTGATTCAAGTAAGAATTTCGCACCACTTGCACTGGCTTGCAGCATGCATCTTCTGAAGTGAAGGCAAATTAAATCAAGCTTGATTGTAGTATGTTTGCGAATAATTCTAGCATGTGATTGTTGCCAAGCTTGATCAAGCTCTAATCATACGTGCAAACTGGCAAAAATTATGTCAATATTTTCCATTCAAGCTCTTACAAGCCAAAGTCATGCTTCTGTCAAGCTTGCGCAAGCTCGTTGCAAGCTGAAGTTTTTCTTAAGGGATGGGTAGTTAATCAATTCTGTCTAAAATCTATATGAACTACCAAGTTTTGCATGGGTTCAATGATTTCTCCGTTTTTACTGGAATTCATTTACTTTCTTGATTCTCAAACTTCCTACAACTATTAGCTTTGAAAATCGAAGCATTATTGCAGAGGTTCAATGACTTTACAGCTCAAATATCTATTGGTAAAGTCTAACAAAAAGTTTCGTTCAGTTCTCCACTTACTTGGTTTCTGACCTTGATCAGCAACTTTAGGAGACACAATCTTGCTTCCTTTTGGCGGTGAGGCTGTTGCCAGAGGTTGTCTTGGTGATACATCTCTTTTGACTGGTGATGCTTGGGCTGTAACTGCCTTAACAGGTGTGATTGGGGGTTCTTGTCGTAAGGGACTAACATGTGCAACTGGGATGTGATGGCCACTTCTTGTTGGGCTGAGGATGAGTTGTGGGCCATGGGGTTTCAGGAGAGAGTGCCTTGGAGTTGTGAAATCTATGTTCACAAACTTTGAAGGAGATGCTGAAAAAGGGCAAATTTGTGCATATAGCATAATAATGCTATAGACACTGTAATAAAGATACCATTAAAGGTGCATATTTGTTTTCAAGCTGTATTATACACCAATTGGAAGGAAGGAAGGAAGTGCTTTTTGATTGTTCATATGCTTTTAAATATTTGGCAAAGTGTCCGTCACTGATAATATTTTTGTGCCAGAAGCAGAAATCAAAAGTATCAATCAAAGTCTGGCAATTTCCTATAAAAGTAAGCATAGGTTCCAAATCTTTATCTCGGTGTAAAAAGGTGGGTGTAAAATTCAATGACCTATTTCTGCTACAGGGCCGAAGCCAGTGGGGGGCTGGGGGGGCGAAGCGCCCCCCAGAAGGCCATTTGTCGGAAATTTTACTCCCCCTGTCGGATTTTTGTTGTTGTTACAGGCCAACATTTAGACGCTTTTACTGGGACCATGATGTCTAGCACATGAATTCATTGTCTTTTGAGGATAAAATTT
>REGL01000001.1:895308-923189 GCA_004194395.1 Aurelia aurita complex sp. Pacific | reverse complement strand
TGTCCCAAAAAAGCATACAGATTTGGTTGACTCCAGCGATGTGAATTTAGCTTTAATCAGTGGCTAATCACTCTCAAAATGTTCCTCGATAGTTAACTTGAACATAGGTACCTCGTTTGTTGGCATTGGTGCTTTGAGAGCAGAAAGATCAATCTTGAAAGCTCAAATTTGCGTCCACCTGCAAACCAGAGCTTTGGCCTTTTGGCCTAAACAAGTTCCTGAAGCACATCAAAATTAAGAACCGAAATTAATGAAACATTAAGAAACTGCCCTATGGGTGGCTGGGGGGTGACTTCTGGAAAACAGATTAACACAAGATCTAATATTTTCAAATTTTATCAAGGCTATCGTTGATTTGTACGCTGTGCCTTAAGAATTTGCTTAGGCCAAAAAGCTAACGCTCTGGTTTGCAGGAAGAGGCAAATTTCAGCTTTCAAGATCAACATGTCTGCTCTCAAAGCACCAATACCAACAAATGAGGTACCTATGTTCAAGTTAACTATCGAGGAACATTGCAGAGTGATTAGACATTGATTGAAGCTAAATTCACATCGCTAGAGTCAACCAAATCCGTATACATCTTTTTGGGACACCCGGTAGCAGATAAATGAGCCACCACTGAGACATCCCCATACCTTAAAAGGCCCACTTTTAGTCTTCCATCTCATTGAGCCCTTTTTGCGTATTAGACAAGAATTTTGAAGGCCAGCTAATTTGTTCTTGTTAAAATGTACAACAATATAATTCCGTTAAAAATACAGTTGAGCCTCGATAACTCGAACTCTCCACGGTACCGCAAACCATAACAAAGAGTTTGGAGCATGATTCGCGCAATCTAGAGCTATGCCTATACTTAACTTATATTTTCAAAATATGGAGTAGTGGAAATCAAATAATGTACTAGAAACAACATTTTCATATGGCCTAACCATCATCCTATTGTTGCCAATATGCCCATCATTATTTTCTCAGGACAACGGAGATTTCAAATCAGAGGCCCAAAAAACATTGCTCAAGTTTGAAAAATCACTAAAATTCGATTAGACAGCAATCATTCTCTAAGATTTGTTCTGAAATAACAACCTATTCTTGAGGTACAGCTTATCTTTTTGAAGCCTAAAATCAGAGTAACCGTATAGCATAGGTTCCAAATCTTTAAAAAGGCTGGTGTAAAATTGAGTGGCCTATTTCTTTGAACTGAATTACTTCAAAGAAACTTTAGCTATTTCTCTATAATTCTACCGTTGGATTTTTCTGAAATCTTCAATATTTTCAGAATTAGAATTTCAAAAAAACTTAAAACCATCGCAATTTCTAAACTGTTTGACGACGCCTGAAGTAATTTCGAAGAAAACCATATTTTATGAATGCCTACAATATGTTATCAAGCAAAAGTCTGTCACTCATCTGGTTTATGATTTAGAAATTTGATGACGTCATATCCTCACATGAGCTGAAATATAAGATACGCTGTGATTTCGAAAAATATTCCAAAATTTCTGGAAAGTCCAACGGTAGAATTATAGATAAGTATGTAAAGTTTCTTTCAAGCCATTCAATCAGAAGAAATAGGGCATGGAACTTTACAACCACCTTTTTATGCTGAGTTAAAGATTTGGAACCGATGCTCTAAAATACCAACCTATTCTTGAGGTACAGCTTATCTTTTTGAAGCCTAAAATCAGTGTAACCGTACACAATTAAAATTCACACGACAACAAACCTTCAAGAGCAGCAACATTGAGTAAACTCCTTCGGGACAGCATTTGACTGACGTTCGTCCATGTATTTGTTTTTGGATCATATCTTTCCACACTTGCAAGAGAGCTTTGTGCAGCACCTTGAAACAAAAAGAAATTCAGCATCAAATTATGGCTTATTCGGATGGAAAATTTCATCATTCAAAAAAATTGTTCTTATTCCAATGAAGAATTATCAGACAGACACAAAGTTTTAATTGACAATTACGGAAAATATGGCGTCGAGGGGCATTTAACCAAGATGCATTGCATTTACTAATTGAATATATATAGAATTACTGCTGATTCCACATTGTAGAACGTGATGCATCTTGGTCAAATGTCCCATAATGCCATGCAATCTTTCCCTTCCCGCAACAGTCTATTACACTGATTACAAGCTATATGGTAAACTAATGCGGAAACGCTACTCTGCACGGTAAAATATGTGGTCTATCCATGATCTGACCTTTTCATTCACAATTTGAAAACCCTAACGAGATCTTGATTGGTTAATATCAAATATCTTTTAATGCTCTTGCTTCAGAACTTCGGATTTTTTCTGACGATTTGATGAGACAAATATCAGACGAAAGTCTTCAGCAAATGGTTCCATAAACAGACCATTCGGACACTTAATAAGGGAGACTGGGAGAGCCATTTGCTTTGGTAAAGGGCGGACACAAATCTGGTAAATGGCTGCCACGAAGCTCCTACGAATCGAATCATAAATTTCTCTCCATAATACAGTTGGCTTTAAGCTGTTATCAATTCTGATTCATGTTAGTGCTTGTTTTGGTGCACATAATTGCAAGATAGGGGAGGTCCTAAATATTGTACAAAACTGGGTCAGCCTTGAAAATAAATTAGAGAAATTGAATGTCGTAGTCTTAAGTCAGCTTTACTGTTAACAGAATCAATGAGATAACACCGTTGTATTCGAAAGATGATAAGGAAAAGTCAATCAAATTATATGCAAAGAACCAAAGTAATCCGCTAAAATTTCAGATTTGAACCTAAATTTGAAAACTTAACACGATTTGCTGTTAAAGGCGCAGCTGTAAAGGGAAATGAGTTGAAAACATTTTAAGGATAAGAACGAGGCTTAAAAGATTATTTCTTTTCTTATTGGCATTATATGGAATATCCCTCTACAAAAAGATTTCAAAGTCAGGGAAATATTTGGAAAGAGAGCATGATAAATAAACCAGTGAAAATAGACAGTAATACTTTAAGATTGGTTGAAGGAAATTTCAGGAATGTTTTTCGGAGAAGGAATGACATGTCCTGGTGACTATTTATGACGAAGAGAGGAGCTTCAAAAATATATCCATTTCAGTCTCTAACAATTATAGCAATTATCACACTTACTCGTCCTTCCAAACAACCTAAAATCTGCCTTTGTTCAAAACGTTCAAAACGACTATCAACAACCTTCAGCTTCTCACCCAACAACTACCACCTTTACAATCAATCAAACAGAGCCTGCTCAAATAGTCTTGCTATTGTTGTAAACAATGACTGCTAGGACTAATGTTGTGAGTCTACTGAGTGTGCGAAAATTCTCATCAAGATTGAAACATCATAAAAACTCGATATGGAAGTCCATCTTGAAGATAATTTTTTTATCTTTCGGTTGTTACAAGAAAGGCCAAACTATCGTTTGAATGCAACTGCCACATTTTAAGGCATGCTGCTAAATTGCATGGACAATGTTCGCTTTAATCTGTGCCAGTTATAGGGCTTGAGTTTCACAGGCAGAAAGTAAAGAACAAATCATGTTGCACTTGAATACACGGAGGGGGAGGGGGGTTCTTCCATAGTAAAGGTACCTGGGGGTGTGCCGCGACGTAGGGTATACTTTTTCGGACTTTTAGTCTAGCCAAGGGTATACTTTTTTGCAATTTTGGCCTTGCAACAGTCTAGCCAAGGGTATCATTTTTGACAATATTGGTCTAGCAAACAGCCATGCAATCATATTTGGTACAAATTTGACAATATTGGTCCAGGATCCAGGAAATGGCCAAAATTAGTCTAGCCAAGGGTACCATTTAAAACAAAAATTGGTCGAGAGAATGGTCAAATTGGTCTAGCCAAGGGTACAATTTTCGTAAAAACTAGTCTAGCCAACGGTACCATTTTGAATATGCTCGCGGCAGACCCCTACCCGAAATTTGGCCAAGAATCCCCCCCCCCCCCCCGTGCTTGAATACCACTGAAAAACATTGAGAACTGATGCTCGCGGGACGGAACTACAATGCCCATTAAAGAACATGGCTCACAATCAGGTTCCTGAAGACGCTTTTACGGAGTCTGTCACTCATTTGTGTAAAGATGTCCCTATTGCTGAATGTGTGCTCCTTGTCACAAATTTGCGCCATGAAATGTACCAACATCAAATCGGCAAATCCGATCAACTCTTGGTGATTCTCAAACTTGTAACAATTTTCAGGACACAGGGTAGCTCGGTAGCAATTCTGTAGGACGTGAAAATGGTTGTTCAGAGGCTTCAAAAACGCAAATAGATCACCAAATTCTAGTCAGGCATGGGCGTTTAAACAGTGAAGAAAGGCCAGCTCAAATATTGAAGCAACTGAAAGACAAAATGTGTTCTTGTTTGATGTACACCACGAGCTTGAGACACTAAATAAAAAGGCCATGGAAGCAATTCAATCTTACAATTGGATATTTGTCCAAATATTTGGAATGGGATGAGCAAATTTGAATTTTAAGTGTCAATGTGTGCTTTACATAATCAGTATGCAATAAGCTGAATCTATCTGGAAAGAAAATATTCCCTCAAGATGTTTAGTTAGGGGTTGATTATTTTCTTTAGGATATTTTGAAGCAATTTTTTAATGCAAATTGAACAGCTTTGTTTATCAATATTTCCAAACATACTTTCATGTATTAATAAAAGAAAGTAAGCTATTTTTAATACACCTAAGAGCATGCCACTTGGTCCAGACGTCATTGTCTCCTTCCAAAAAGTAAACTACTGGTATACAGGCCTCTGACTCATCATCCGTCTCCATAACTACATCATAGGTTACAAATCTTTAAAAAGGTTGCTGTAAAATTCTGACCTTCTTTGAATCGAATGACTTGAAAGAATCTTCACCAACTTTGCTATCATTCTAGCATAGAACATTTTGAAAAACTTTAATATTTTTCGAAATCACGTGTACTTTATAGTTCCACTCATTAGGGGTGTGACGTCATCAAATTTCTCAATTGTAAACCAGAAGAGTGAAAGACTTTTGCTTGATACCACATTCATAAACTATTTGGGTTTTTTGAAGATTATTCCATGTTTTTTCAAAAGGTTTAGAAATTGAGAGGGTTTTTAAGTATTTTTCAACTTGTTTCTTTGTTTCTTAAAAAAGAAGATAAACCTTGTATGTATTTCTGAAAATATTGAAGATTTCATAAAAGTCCAACAGTTGAATCATTAGCAAAAGTAGCTAAAGGTTTCTTTCAAGACATTCAATTAAAGGGAAAAGGGCATAGAATTTTACAGCAACCTTCTTAAAGATTTGGATTCTATGCTCATAACTACTTTGTATCAAATTATCTTATACTATTTTTGTACTCAGATCCAGGGCATTCCATTACAAACAAAGCAAGTTGCAAGGAAGAAAGAAAGAAGATTTAGCTGAACGTTCTGTGGCAATCTAACTACATATTAGAAACTAGTTCACAAGGCAAGAAGTCTCAGTATCTTCGTTGTTGTGCAGATAGTTTAGAGTTTTGATTTAGCTAACTGACCAAAAGAAGCTTCTTCCTTGGAATACGCTTTTCTAAGCAAATGGGAAAACTCTTAACTACTCTCTGTCTTATTCATTTTAAGCATAGGTTCCAATTCTTTAANTCTTCGTTGTTGTGCAGATAGTTTAGAGTTTTGATTTAGCTAACTGACCAAAAGAAGCTTCTTCCTTGGAATACGCTTTTCTAAGCAAATGGGAAAACTCTTAACTACTCTCTGTCTTATTCATTTTAAGCATAGGTTCCAAATCTTTAAAAAGGCTGGTGTAAAATTGAGTGACCTATTTCTTTGAACTGAATGACTTCAAAGAAACTTTAGCTAATTCTCTATAATTCTACCGTTGGAATTTTCTGAAATCTTAAATATTTTCAGAATTAGAGTGTTTTTCTTCTTTTTCAAGAATTCAAGAAAAAATTTATGCCTACAATATGGTATCAAGCAAAAGTCTGTCACTCATCTGGTTTATGATTTAGAAATTTGATGACGTCACATCCTCAAATGAGTTGAAATGTAAGATATGCTGTAATTTCCAAAAATATTCAAAGTTTCTGAAAAATCCAAGGGTAGAATTATAGATAAGTATCTAAAGTTTCTTTCAAGCCATTCAATCAGAAGAAATAGGTCATTGAATTTTACACCCACCTTTTTACGGCGAGATAAACATTTGGAACCTATGCTTTCATTTTACTTGGCACCACACATCCACATCTCAAGATTTATCCTCCCATCTACCTTATTTGGCAATGTGCTCAAAGGAAGGCAAACTGTAAATTCCCAGAGCAAGCATGAACCCACCCCAAAATAAATTCATTCAAACTATCATTGATGAAAAACTGAGATAGCTCATCCTGAAAGCCTGATTAGACCCATATTTCTTGACAGATTAAAACAAAGTTTAGCCTAGTTTAAGCAGCTTTATAGAATTAACTTTACATCATTTCCTTTTAAGTTGAAGATAAGTCTAAGTAGGATCTGTCCATCTTAAGAACCTTGGATCAAAGCAAAGCACTTTTTAAGCATAAGTTAGGCCATACTAAATCTGGATTACTGTGGAGTTAGGAGCAGATGTTATCTCTCTTATGTATGATAATACTCATAATTTTGCTCACAGAATAGGCTTGCTTTAAAATTCTAGCTGAAAGAGCTTTCAGTACAGTTTCTGACATGTGCAGCCATAACACTCCCAAGGAAAATTCATCACACCTTTGCTTTGAGAGAGTGCTAAAGTGTGCAAATGATAACTGCTCAAAGCAACCAACTTGCATAAAAGATTAGTTGCTGTCACCAACAACAAAACCTTGTGTCTACATCTCACCTTTCATTTAGCTTTCTATAGATTTTAAAAATTAATCAAAATTGTTCAATAAATTCTATAATAATTATCTCAAAATAGAGAATTCACTGTGCACTTCCTGGGAGAAAGTTGTGTTTTTGTCTTTTCCTGGACTTGCTCCAAGTCTCCCACTTGATCAACAAACAAATGGGAGACAGAAAACAAGGGTCAAAATATTATACCACACACAGTCACAGATTTAAGTATTACTTTTTCAATAATGATATCTCAGTCTTGCCCGGCAGTTCTCTTTGTGGTACCATAACAACATGATCTGTGAAGGAACTATCATTACACAAATTGTGCATCACAGAAAAAAGTACCATCTACAATACAGGCCTTGCTCACATTAACATGAGAAGAATTCTTAAGAATTTTTAACGCGACTTCATAGAAGTATTTTTCATGTAAAGACCAACCAATGTTGAAATTTAAATAATTCTAAATTTCTAAAGTAGCCTTACACATCTACAAATACATCTACAAATACATCAAAATGATTTTCAATTATGGTGCTTTTTATATAGACGAAGTTAAAAGTAAAACGATAAATCAAAATGGTCAGAAAACTCTGCTAAATCACAAAACTTGAACAAGTATACCTGAGAATTTGCAAGGTACTATCTTTCTCCTTCTAGCGTTGATGTCTTCGCATCCAACTGTAAGGTGTCAGCTAATCGCAATCGACCTCATTTTTATGATAAAAAATTGTTTTTGGCTTTGTCACAAATATTTGATTTGCTGGATAGCTGCACAAAGATCGCTGGATAAACAAGTTGTTTTTCAACTAATTTTTGTGGCCCCTGAAAAAAACTTTTAGGCTGCATGGTACGGGGTTGTGCCAATTTTTAGGGGACCTTTTTTATGACGGAGTCCGGATTTATGGGTATGATTTTTGTAAAACTTCATTTATGGGTGAAATTTTTGGCTTTTCCGGATTTATGGGTATACTTTTCAGAAATTTTATGGATTTATGGGTATACTTTTCAGACATTTTCCGGATTTATGGATGGTAGCTTTTTGCGCTTTGAACAACCTCAAATGATGGAGCTGCAACCCCCCAGGGGCTACTGAAAAACAATTAGCCCCCATACTTATGAGAAAATTTTTTGAGGCTCGCACCAAAAATAAAGTTTCCTGTATTTTTGATCGACACTAGGTCCTGGCCGATGGTCTAGGATCATTCCACTTTTATAAGAAATTTCTGACAAGATATCTTAGAATTTAATGAATTTTACCTAAAGGGTAATTGTTTTCTTGGCAGGAATTGATATCATATATACAGTATACAATTTCTTGCACTGCATAGTGTGCATCATGTTGCGAAGACAGTAATTTACACGACTTTTGAGCTCTTCAAGCGAATCCCGTTTGGTATCACACGCCTTGTTCGATATAAGCATTTAGCACTCAATCGGTATCTTTTCCTGTATACCTATTTTTAATAGGGTGTATGACATGCAGTCTTACTGCGTATGACGTTTTAAGAGTCTCCCTAATTGAGGCTTACAGTTCGGTGTATAACTATGACTTGATAGGGATTGTAGAAACTCAACTTGATAGCACCATTGACGAAGATAAACTGACACTAAATGGCTATACGTTTATCAAAAACAACCATCCACGAAATGTGAAGAGAGGTGGTGTTGGGTTATACATCAAAGATTCCCTTCCGTTAAAAAGACGTTCTGACCTGGTGGGTGACCCTCCCCGAGTGTATGTATGTATGTATCCCTTTTTTTATAAATCTTCTGAACATACACGCATATAAAGTTTGCCTATCGATATTATAGAATCGATATTAGCTAAGGAAGGTTTAATTTCTTTGTCCATTCACCCCAGGCCTCGTTCATTCGTTCCTACTGTTCGCGTTTTTGTTTTTGTTTTTGTTTGTTTTTGTTTTTGTTTTTGTTTTTTTACTTAGTTCATAAATTATGTTTGTAGATTTAGCTTGTAGCTATATTCGTAAATTTAGCTTGTAGAGACCATGTACCATCGTGTATAGTGTCATTGATTTAAAAAATATATATACCGTATATAAAGGTAAAAACCTACTAACAAAATTTAAGAAGAGTAACAAAACTAAACGAGCATAATAGAAACAAATCAAAAACTGCCAAAAATTTGTGGGCTTTGTCACAAATATTTGATCTGCTGGATAGCTGAATAAAGATCCCTGGATAAACAAGTGGTTTTCGATTAATTGGTTTTGGCCATTCGTAGCAGCAACGCCTTTCGAATCAAAAAGTCAAATTTTTCTTGTCCTTTCTTAGATTATATGGCAACGTGTCAAATTATTGTTAACTTGTTAAATCTGACGCCTCTGCCAGGGCCTCCGATGACGGACCAGGGGGGGCATGGCCCCCCACTTTTTTGCAAACTATGCCTTTCAAATTATAGTGTATTAGGTGTAAACCATCATGTATAAGCCTCGATATCAGGTAGAGGTATAATAAATTAGATCAGGATCGGAGTGGAAACATGGCGTCTTATCTCGTGTGCTCTTTAGGTCTAGCGTCAGGTCGCAGCGGATCTTAGGCATCGCGCGCGCANAGGCCCAAAAAAATTAGAAACTAATTAAGAAACTTTTAGTACTAAAACACTGAAATTTTCATGCGAAATTAAGAAACTTTTAGTACTAAGTGCTGATCCAAGTTTCTTATAAAAAAAACGTGTAGTGTGGTAAGGGTTTTGTATAGGACTGAGAATTCCATGTTTGATTCTGGTCCAGATTTACTTGCAATTGACATGTAAATTCTAATTCTGAAACAGACAATGGTATTGAATTCAACACAATGGCAAATACATCATGGACTACAACCGCACATGGAAAAACTCTTCCAATACATTACTACAATTTTACTTATTTCTGGGTCTGAAAGATGAGTGATTTTACCAAACAAAATGTTCACATCCAACCCTTGACTGACAGGTCAACATCTCAGTTTTGAACATTAGTCACATAATTTTTATTGGCCACATAACTTTTATTGGCCATATAATTTTTATCAAACATTTTAACTGATTACATTCACACTGTATACTGCATGGCACTTTTGTACACACTGTCTGCCACCTATTTGAAGGTGTTATGGCACAGTGGTGTAATCCTCTGACTTTGCAGCCAGAACAGTCAGGCATACAGGGTTCGATACCCGGTAGGCCCCCACCAATTGAGCGTCATGACAAGGGGTCGCAGACTCAATTAGCGCTTAGCTATTTCTGTGATCCCAGCGTTTGGTGCTAAAAACCGCAACTTCACCTGTACATGTAAATAGTTGAAATTGAAAATTACATATTTCAATTTATCTGAAAATAATAATGATTATCACCTTCTCTATACTGACCACCAACTGCGTAAACAAACTCTCCAGTAGCACTTAGCCCATGCCTACACCTTGGAGTGTTCATTTTTGCCAGTACAAACCACTGATTTGCGCATAAGAGGTAACAAGCTGTTGATGCTACCACAGAGGTACCTTGAATGCCACCAACTGCTATGACCCCATTAACAATACCCATTGATACCCTTGGTGTTGTTCTGTTGCTTTTGAGTTGCCATCTTCTGTCAGGCAACATGTGATAATTTTTCGCTTCAAGAAGCAGATTGATACATTCTGGAGTTGATCTAACAAGTTCTTCAGTTTCAACATGATCCATCAAATAATATGGAGACATTAATGGGAATCTGATGTGTTCAATTAAGTCTGCAAAATAATGTCTTCTGTTCATAAGATCGTGATTTACCCATGTCATTAGAGCTTCAAACACTTGCTCTTCTCGGTCAACTCTCGTTTCGTCACTGGATAAGAGCTCAACAAGTTTTTCAACTGGAAGATCTTTGAATTCATCAGTTCTGAGAATCGTAATAAAATTCTCTTTGACGTATGTCGTAGCTGTGGTTCTTAGCCATTCGCAATCATACTGTTCGGCAGTGATTTCAATACTGAGGCAATTTGCAGGGGTAAGCATCTTCTTCAAAAACTGAACACAACGATCCTTCAAACTTGTTATCAAAAGATAATTAGCCGCTGATATAATTGGTCGTATGTTGTTATCTTTTAATTCGATTTCACCTGTATACATATATTTCAATAATTCTTCCATATTATGTCCATCGATATCGTTCAGTACAACGGGTTTAGTTTCACTTGCTTCCTTCAATTTCGTTGAAAACATTGCTTTGAAATATGGGCTGCAAGATGCCAAAATTGTTTTATGTGCGTAAAAAGTCCGGCCATCAACGCAAAGTGTCACATCACAAAGTACATTACTATTTCTGAATTCATTTAGAAGCTTCAGGACCGACACACAGTGCATGTGAAGATCAGAATGGCATTCAACGTTCAATGGGGTTCCACTCTTCTCGGATGCTGGTGAAAGCCCATTTATGGCTAGGCCCGGTGCACCACTTGGTGAAGGTTGTAGCATAACTCCAGGAGATGACTGGTTTGAACTATGAGATGATATCCCACTTGTGCTTGACTTCCTTCCAGATCCATTTGACTCCGATTTCTTCATCTTGTTCCGTGTTTTTATTCATAAATTTCTATAAAAAGCCACTGCTCACGATCTGCCCTCTGTCTCCTCAGCACAATTTCACCCCATTGCTCTGTTTTGCTATCGCGCTCGCGCGTCTCGTTGCGTGTCAATGTGGAGTTGCTACTTGCATTCACTTCTTCATTTTATTCTTTGAATTGAATAGATTGTTGGCACTTGCTTAGCAGCTGACAACTCAAATTCAATTCAATGACGAGAACTGAAATATAGCATTCAGGCAATAAGCCTGCCCCAGGTACACGTCTACTAGTCAATTCCCCCTGGCTTGCAAATAAAACTATCACATTTTAGGGGGTAATGAGTGATATTTTGAAGAGCAGCCGCCGGTCATTCAATCACAATAACACAAAAGATGAAGAGGAAAGAGGCACGACATGAAACTTGTGGGATCCCTTTTTGAAGTCCCAATTTACAAAACATTCTCGTTTGCAAAATTGAGGCAAAATGCTACCAAAATTAGTTGACCTGGTCATATTATTTTGAAACATGAAAATCGTATGTTTTTGAAGAAAAAGATGCTGATTTTGATGAGACAATAAAAATAAGACAAAAATCGTTTCTAGTTTCTAGAAAGAAAGGCTAGGCCTACATTGTACTTATATTATGTACCACTCTCTTTCTGAATATTTCTAGCACATTTCCAAGTTAATGAGCCCCGAGTGGCTTGAACTACATTTGTAGGGTATCTCCTTCGTGGAATGCTTGATGATCCAAGGACAACCATTTATGAGATTATTTCCTCAATAATGTGTTCCATATCTGAATGTGAATATACCATTCAGTATTCATGGTGTTTCAGTCTTCATGGTGTTTAACGACGCACAGAAGCCCGCAGAACTATGCTTAATCTCTAAATGCTGAATTGGTATTCACAATTCGATTCAGTATTTAATGAATTGTGATTCACTTGCGTTAGAAGAGACATTCATGCACTTCATCATATTGCAATAAGCACCTCCTCTTGTTTCAATAGGAAGATGAAAGCCTATTGTTGGTATTCTCTTTGGCCTAAGTAAACGCCGAAGTCTATAGGTAATCATCATAATTCATAAGTTCAATCAATTGTGCTTATAAAGGTTTTAAAAGACAAAACTACATCATACTTTTTAAAAGGTTCGATTATATCTTCATAAGAAAAAGTCCTCACAACAATTTGGAGTTTACCTATAAACTTAGTTTACAATGGCATGACAACGTGAAACACTAAACAATTGGGTCACAAGTATTAATGAACCCCCATGAACCCCAATAGAGACGATTGCGCTAAAGATGGCAACCATTGATGGCAACGAGAAACTTTTTACTCATGTATATCGCGTTCCAATTGAGAGTCGCAAACAAATCAATGTGGATTTGGTTAAAGAAAGCAGTGCATCTTGGTAAAAAGTTCCTTGCCGCCCTTTTTAGCGTAATCGTCTATTTTGATAAAATCTAAAAGACCCCGAGTAAAGAAACTCAATTTGGATGCAAAAAATCGCTATTATCTACTAAACTACACAGTTCATGGGAACATTCATTTCAATGAAATCAGAAGAAATTAGAGCTATAGATGTCATTAATTTGATTTTGGTACTTCTTTCACGAAGAAGTTGTTGGAATTTCCATGGTACTTTGTTTTGTTATCGAACTTAAAATTTCCAACTTTTCGCAAAATCAAGTACTGCTCTTTCAGAGCTTTAGCTTTCGAGCTGTGCTGGCTGAAGGCAAAAAACATAAATTCATTTGAAAACTTGACTTTATTAGTCGGTTGTTTTGCCTGTAAATGATGGTTGTGTCAAGACTTTGAGACATACCAAATGACAGCATATATAATACATGAATTGAAACCTGGAAAACCTAAATACCAAAATAATGACCTCTACGTTGGAGGGAGGGAGAGCTTTTTCCTTCTTTCTCTCACCCTCGCAGAGACGTTCCCTTCCCTCCCACGCTAGGGCAACTCTAGTGGTTCAGGAAAAAACGAAGAAAGGATCTTGGCAAGTCCATTCGTGAGTTTGAAAGGCTGATAGAGATGAGCAGATATAAAAAAGTTGCAAAACTTTTTTTGCCAATGTATACGATAATATTATATATTATGAAAGTCATTAGATGATAAATGATATAACACTAAAAAGTACCACTCTTAGAGTTCTTTATCTAGAATTTACTCCTCGTCTTGCAGAGGTATTCTTCACCATCGCCTGGTATCGTCTTCCAAGATCAGCTGTTGACAAATTTTAAGGGGACTTGACCTGGAGGACAAACAGAAGATAACAAAAGAAGCTTTTTGTGTATAAGTCCAAAAGCTTGGAGCAATCTCCCACGATCTATGATCAAAGATAACAAATCCATCGCATGATTAAAGGGCTATTGTCACCCAGGGTCCTTTGCAGGCATGCTACAATTTCAAACTGTCTGAAAATAATTTTGGCCTAAACGGACACAATAGATCCACTACTGTGCAGTAGCTCAAAGGGTTGATCAGTTCGACCAAAGTGACCTTTTCTATCAGTTCAATAGACGATTACGCTAAAGATGGCGGCAAGGAACTTTTTACCAAGATGCATTGTGTTCGAATAACGAATTTCTAACGATTCTATCTAAATTCAATGAAAGAACGCAGTGCATCTTGGTAAAAGGTTCCTCGCCGCCATCTTTAGCGTAATCGTCTATTGCTGCAGTGTTGCCAAACCACTTTTGCCAAATTTGATTTTCAGAAAGCTCAAAGTCAGCGAGCCCGCAAAGGATCCTGGGTGACAATGGCCCTTTAAGAAATCAAGAAATGATTAAAGGGGCCTTGCATCCAGTATACCTTGCATGTGCTATTTCTTTGTTGGTAGACTTGCCCCCAAGTCTATTTCGAAAGGCCTCAGTGTGCCAAAAAATTGTCTGTTTCTTTGCGTCCGCCTCCTCCGTAGTATATAATTTTTCGTAAAAAAAAAGTAAAAGGGAAAAGGGAAATGTTTCGTAGTGTACTTTCAGATAGATAGATTTATTACAGTTGACGAAATAGACTTGGGGCAAGTCTACTTTGTTGATGGTCATTTTCGTGGACCATAAAATTGGCGACAAAAGAGTCTGCAATGGGATGTATTCACAAAGGATGCCGGTTGCTAAGGCCCCTAGGCTCTTCGGCAACCAGCAGCGTGCATTGCAATCGTTCATTTGGTTTTCGTGAAATTTATGGATATTAAGCAATTCGAGTCTAATGTTTAACGCCCGGGGGGGGGGGGGCAATACATATTTTGAGTGAAGTGCCATCGGGAAGGGTATCGATTTTCGTGATTTTGGTATAAGGAACGATATCGATATACTTTTTCGAGAAATTGGTATAAGGTCGGATATTTATTTTCGGAAAATTGGTATAAGGTGGGGTATACATTTTCGAAAAATTGTAAGGAACGGGTATGTTTTTGAAGCTTCGATGGCACGTCCCCGACCAAAACCTGGTCAAGTATCCCCCCCCCTCCGGGTTTAACGCACGTAAGGAGAAATATGGCTGCATCTAGAGCTGCAGTGATATGCTGCTGAAGGGAGCAACAAAACAAAATTATTTGCATGTGACTTGAAATTAGGCCATTTTTACAAATAGGGCTGCAATGCACGCCGGTTGCCCAAGAACCCTAACATCAACCTCGTTCCCATGGTGTTCTAACGTCATATGCTGATCACGAAGCCGAATGAACAGAGGAAGAGCAACGAACTCACCCTGGGGACGAGATTGCCCTAAAATCCCACCTATTGAGCTAACAACAAACCATCAGTTTTTGCACGAATCCACGAAAGATCAGTTTCTTAGGGCGAAAATACTGCCAGATTAGTATCAGTTGTTGAAAATATGTCTGTGTGTTTAGTAAGTCGAACTTATCGCTTATTTTAACTTTCTACATTTAACTGAATGGATTGCGAACTGAAATATCAGAGCGACATTTCCGTTGGAGCATCAGAAATACGACAAATATTCTATTTAAAACTACAGAAGAATTTAAGTAATCAAGTAAAGCAACATTTCATTACATGTGATCCGCTGACTTTAATTATCTGCCTACCAGTACGAAGCGTACAATGAATAGCAATAGATTTTTAGCCTATGTTAGTTTCTTATTTTGACACTATTTAATACCGACGATTTTTTAACTCCAAAAGCTATCAGCTTTGTCTATTTATTTGCATAGGTATTATGTAACAATCTCCTAATCTGTAACTTGATTTTTTAAAGAAATTTTAATGCGTTATATATATTGCAAATTTAGGTAGCTCTATGAAAAACAATGAATATGGATAATGTGTGTTATTATCATATCATACTATCTCATCAGCCAACTATCAACTGTTCTACCGTGATGCATACATTTTCAAAGCTAAGACCCAAATTTTTTAAAAAGGTGATGCAAGTTCCATTACCCCTTTCTTTCAATTGAATGGCATGAAAAGCACTCAAGCTAGACTTACGACATAGTCTCAGTTATCGCAACAACAACCACAACAACAACAACAACAACAACATTTTTGCCATCAGTCTATCAATAACGATAACTATGAACATGGAATCAATCTACACTCAAGATGCCTTGCTTTAATTTTACCGCGAACTTTTTCAACATCTCAACAATTTTCAAAATGGTGGCATTTATCATATTTGTGGCTGTGGCGTCATCGAAGCTTCAAATCGTAAACCAAAAGAGCGACAGATTTTTGCTTGCAACCTTATTGTAGACCTTCATAAGCTATGCTTTTCCTGTCTTTTGCATCGTTTTTCATCTGTTCACGATTTACGATGATTTGGATTTTTTCAAAGCTGTCCATGAATCCTTTCAATAAAAAGAAGGGTGCAGCCATTTCGAAAATAATCAAGTTGTAAGAAAATTGCCACAGTAGAATTACAGCAAAGTCACGAGAGTTACTTTCGAGCAATTCAGTTCTAAGAAAACAATAATAGAATTTTACATCGCCTTCTTTAATAGACAAGTAGGCATACGTTCAATGCAGTAAATTCTGTCAACAAACCAAGTGTAAAACGCGGACTAAAGACAAAGGTCAAGGACCCGGGCAGGAGCTGTGCTGAAACAAATCGAAATTGGCAGACGACAGCGAAAATCTTCAGATAGCAACATCTTTTGTACAAACTTAAAATGGACAAAGATTATCCAAAATATGTCTTGCAAATTCAAATCAGTTTACGTTTAGATGCATTTCTTTCCTTCGTTTATATAAAATCTTCTTCTGGTATGATATGGTACTATATTGCTGAGAAATTAATCTAAGAATCTATAGACAAATTTTTAACCTAAAATCTAAATCTTAGATCTAAAATCTAATCTAATTAAAATCTAAAAATGGTAGCGTTATAACATTTATATTCAACATGTCACCAAAGGTTCACAGTTCATGAAAAAGAATGTAAATACAAAATTAAAACCATAATCCTTCGTGACGCTCAACGTCGTTCCCAGGTCCCCAAACAGTCTTCTCGCGATCTCAACCGTCGACCGAAGTATCGACACAGGAGTAATGGCCGTTGTATCTAGGTTGCCTAACGCTATCTTTAGAGCAATTGTTCATTGATTTAAGAACGTTAAAGCATCTTCAGCATCCACGCCAACATATTCAGTGCAATCGTGAAATATTTCACTTCTCCAGTTCCTGTTGAGTGAGTCTATTTCTATAAGATTGGCGGGATTTGGAAAAAGCTGGATAATATCATTCTCATCCTTACAGCAGCTAAGGGTTCTATTCAAAATAAAATTATAGTTTTGGCAGGCCTAGCTTAGCACCTTAAATGACACAAGTTAGCTCTCAAAATTCAACGAAGCTCTGTTGCGAAGACTAGGCACTTTAAGGGTTAACTTGCACTAAAATCTTTAAAGGTGCATTCCAAAAAAAGTCTAAAGGAGACATGTCACGTGAAACTGCCCGCGAATAAAACGATCTAAGTGTTTTACATGAGTAATTTTGCGTTATCACAAATCTTACCTGACATCAAGTTTGAGATGGTTAAAATAAATCGGTAAAGGCTTTTAACCACTGAAAATGATAAAGATTGAAAGGAAAATTGCAAGGAGATTTATATTTGTCACCAAATTTAATTGAGCTGAGCTGCTGAGACGATCTTGTTCTTTACATATTGTTTGTTTACTTTCGGACAAACAGAGAGCATAGTCCATCGCGTGAAAAATCGCATTCTGTTCCACTACACCATGCAATAAATGAGCTCGAGGTCCACGTGCATAGATTCCTAGAGGAAAAACAAAAAATAAAACTACTGTAAGGGAAGAAACTTTCGCAAGAGGAAACTTTCGCGAGTTGGAAAAAAAAGCGAAATTTTTGGAATTTACTTTCGCGAATCGACCAAAACGGGAACCTTCGCGGGAAAAAACTTTCGCGTTTACAAAAATAGCATGATTTTCTGGGAATCAAAATGCATGAATTTCATATCTTAAAACCTCTTGCGGGAATGAAATTTCACGAATTATATATTTTAGGAAATTTACGGATACACCTATGTTGTCTAGCTAAGGGACGATACGGGTTCGGAGAAAAGTAATTTGAAAGCAAGGATGCAAAACAGAGAAATGGAGATGTCAAGTACAATATGTTCGAGCAAGAAGCTCGAAAAAGTAGTAGTAGTAGTAGCAGCGAAGTCTTGAGATGGCTTTGAACTTGTGGGAATTTGTGCTTTTAGAAGCGACCTGGTTTTGATACATACCCCGAAAGCACAAGAAATAATTATCAAATTGAATCTAATGTTTCAGTACTATTTAAAGCAATAACAGCACCACGGGGTGGATTGGGGGGGGGGGACACATCCCCCAATTCCAAAATTCGGCAGAAATTGTCAAAGAAAAATGACATACCATTAACTGGGTATACCTTTAGGCTGAAAAATTACGTCAGAATCTCCCCTAACGTCTTTCGAATTCTTTAGAGCTGGCGCCGCCACTGGTCTTTTATATGTCCTTGATGTCCTCTTATGTCGTGTAGAACTCAACATTTCATATGAAGTAGCAAATTATAGAGCTCTGGCTAAAAGATTATGTTTTGCAAAACCCTGCTGCTCAAAATATGGTTCTTCTTGCCATAATCTCAATGTTTTCTCCTGGAAGAACGCTTCAGATTTACTTGGACCTCAGCATAAATACCTAAAATTGATTTGGTTCTTGATTGGAATGTACACAAATAAATCTTAATGATCAGTGATATCATGAAATATTGATGATTTTTTTAAAGATGGAAGTTTTTTCAGTATTTAAAAATTTATTTTCATAATTTTATAGTCGTTAAACCTTACCAACATCTTCGCCTCCATGAGTTTCCGATGACGATGGCACCAAACTCTGCTGTTTGTAATTTCGAGTTTTAACAGGCTGCTTTGCTGGATCGTCACGTGATTTATTGACTTTGGCTCCTGGCCCATTCATGTAACCAAGTGTTGTGAAACGTTTGTTGTCTTTGGCCGTTTGCAACGGCCCCGTTTCATCAACCAAACCGAGGATTGGGTTACCTCGTTTTGGGTAACCAGCCATTACAAATGTGTGAGAGTGATCGGCTGTTACAACAATCAGGGTCTCATCTGAATACAAAAATAGGTTGAGGTTAAGACAATGCTTACACTGTATTGCTACCGTTTAGATCAGTCGACAAAGTTTTTACAGTTCAAGTAATTAGTTCAAGTGCGTCTTACACTGGTCGACAACAAAATCATTCAGTGGAAAGAAGGAAACAAGTGTCACGAATAAAGGAAGCTTGCCTTTCCCAAAAGTAAATGATTTCCTTGCAACTTTGACAGGTGCTTGTGCACCCGTTGCATCCCCCTTCCTTGGATCCGCCCCTGCGGATTAGCAGGAATAGGATAAACGAGAGGAGGCAGATCCGTTACGCTCTTGTTGTACGCGGGGGCAACTGCTCTGCTCCGGCACAAAATTGTTCTGTGGATAGATAGCATAGGGCTCAAATCTTTCAAATCTTCAAAAAGGTGGGTGTAAAATACTATGACATTTTTCTTTGAATTTAACTTATGGTACTTTCCCGTAAATTTGTCGAAGAATTTTTTTGAAATCTTTTTTTCAAACTGGCCGCAATTTGATTATTTTAGAAAAATTCATGGACAATTTTGAAAAATTGAAATCATCGTAAATCCTACCTAACCAATAGGGGAAAATGATACAGCCTTCAAGAAAACCATACTTTATGAAGGTCTATAACATGGTGGCAAGCAGAAACCTGTAGCTTTTCTGGCTTAGGATTTCGAAATTTGATGACGTCATAACCTCAAATTTAATAAATTACAAACCTTCCTTAGTCATTTCTGTAGCCTTTGCAACAGCACTTGCCATTTCAACAGTATCATGTAATGCGGCGTATGCATTGCCAGCGTGATGACCGTGATCAATCCGTCCACCTTAAAAAGGGGCAATCAACAAAATTATATAAGCGTAAAACAAGGACAGGTTTCGTAGCAATACTGGCTGAATCGGAAAAAATGGAAGGCGCTAGCTTGAAAGGCGACTGTCCCCTGAATATCTCAGTAAAATTATTTGTTATCATCTTTTTGAATAGCTGATGACATTATAAATCAATTTCAGGAAGTTTTCCTGGCTAAAATCGGTCACTTTCTTCCAGAATATGAGGGCTTTTCCCCAGTGGCCTAAACTCACAACCAAACACCCCTACGATCTTTGCCTTACATCAATGACTTGCCCATGCTTTAGCACGTGTCTTCCTTTTGGCAGGATGATCAAGTCTTCCTCGCTAGTACCCGGGAGGGGGGCACTTCACTGGTGGGTCATATGAGGGTGTGAGTTACAAGAATTTCTGTTATGATACAATCCCAGAAAAAAGACGGCATTTTGAGACCCAACCACAGAATATGGTTGAGGTTCCAACAAGTATTTTCACAACAAAACAATTGTAACATTGCTGTTTATCGCAAATCTGAGGATTCCCAGAATCTCTAATGAAAATTAGAGCCAAATCCCAGAACATTTCTACAAAAATTACATCGCATTCCCAGGATTTTCCTGCCAAAAACCACCCCAAAACTGGCGCACATCCATGTATAATTGGATAGTGAAGTAGCCCCCCCCCCCCGGGCATTGATACAAAAAATCAGTTGGGCAATTCAATTATCCAAGGAGGAGAACATTTGCTAATACTTGTAAATGTCATTGTTGTTAGGAAGGAAAACCAAGGAAATTTCGATCGTCATTTTCACTCGGTATTTGCAGGTCTTTATAAGGGGCTTTATGCAGAAAATCTCCCATATACACGGGCAGGAATCTAATTGAACACGCATCGGCAATGAAACAAGACATTTTTCAGCACCATTGCTTTGATATTTTCAGGGAGTAATATTCTTCAAACACCATGCGTTTTTTTTACTCACTAGGTAGAATCAGTTGATTCTAATAAACAAGCAATTTCAAAGCGATTAGCAATCGTGGACAAAGGAATTCAATGGCTGAATGATCAACTTGCGAAAAAGGAATGGCAAAGGACAGCCTGAAACTGGTAGGGATGATAACTAACTCTTCGTGCACGCGAAATAGGGCTTGCTAAGAGAAAATATTAATTTATATCGAAAGAAGAAGGATACAGTACAAACCCGCATAAAAGAACAAGTGGATTAAGAACACTCAGGCTGAAATTTGGTTTAAAAAGTATCACAGACATGAGAACACATTCAGCCTGAAAAAGGGAAAATTGTTCTTATGTAAAAAGCTGGATGGCATGAGTTACTGAATTAGATACTGTCAATGTGTTTGAACTTTGCTAAATACAGTTATGCAACCAAATGAATGTTGAATTCATCTGTTCAGTGTTGGTGGTCTTGTTCAGTGCTTAATTTTAGAAACAATTTTAAGAACACCTTAAGAACACTTTCAGCCTGATATCGTAGAAAACAATCGCTAAATAAGAACAAGATCAGCCTGAACCCCCAAAACATGTGTTCTTTTATGCGGTTTTTTACTGTAGGTCTAAGCATGTTAAAACAAATGAACACCAGAATACCAACCTTCAACTAACAAGAAAAATCCCTTCTTATTCTTGCTCAGCATTTTGATTGCAAATTCTGTCATATTTGTCAAAGATGGTTCCCCTCCAATGTCCTTTGACCGATCAGGAGAATATTGCATATGACTTGGATTGAATAACCCTGCAAGAAAGTACGAGGGAATTAAAGTTTAAAAAGTAATCACTTCATGAAAGGAATTTTGTCAATCATATTCAATTCAACAGAACTAAAAAAAGAAAACAGACAAATTCTAATTCCGAATTCAAAAATATCAAAGGAAAACTGACAGACGACAAAATATCCAAGGCAGTTCTGAAGAATTTTGCCTTAAAAGTGCACATTTGCAATACAGTACTTGTTATCTTTTGAAGTCAGGTCCCCATTAGCTTTGTGAAAATTACTTTTCTGTTTCCTCAAAAGATGCAACCTAGCCAATCGAAAAACTTCTGGAACCCAGCGTAACCCTAGACACACTACAGAAGACCCTGACTTTCACTCGTCATTGTTGATATTAACATGATAAACTGATTCCGGTCAGGCGTTTTCTCAAGCAGCCTCAGTTCTGCTCAGCGATTAGGCTTTTCGTATTTTGTTCCATTCAATGGTAATTTTTCTTTTGCGTTTAATTCCTTAGTTAATTGTAAGTGTCACTCATTGTGGGAACTCGCTGACTACGTGTCCTTTCCTGCAATGAGTGGCACAGCCACAGTAGTTGTATTGTTGCATGTTTTCTGTTTTAATTGATATAAAAAACATCATAAATAAGTTTGGGGAGAAATGACACAGGACTTTTGTAATGAATCAAGTATGGCCCAGCATCATGAACACAGTTACGAGAGTGCAAGGACACAGAAGACAGAAGTCCTCAACTCAGCAGCAAATGCAAAAGTAGAAAAGATAGGCAAATGACAAAAACAATAAATCTTTACCTAAAACATGATCAACTTTGTTGACATCTAGTTTCTTAAAATCAGTTTCATTCCATACATATTCCCATTTTCCTTTTGTTTTTGCTTTCCATTCATTCGCCAAATTTCTCCCATCTTTTCTTTTCCCTTTGCGTGACTTGTCTTCAGGATCTGTTTCAGTGTTTGGCATGAAATTGTATCTGCCACCACCCATTGCAACTTCAAGGCCATCACCATAAGGAAATTCAATAAGTTGCCGTGCTGTGTGACAATAAACATTTTTATACCATACACATTAAAGCCGCTTAAATTGCGCGCTCATGACCAATATCAACTTTCTATTCCATCATAAAACAAAAGTTTTCATTTAATCGCTATTGAAATTAAACCAGAGAAATTCTTGAGGATAATGCAAGGATTAAGAAGCCTTTAGTCTCCACTGCTAATGACTTTAGCATTATTGTGCGATAACAAAGGACCGTCAGCGGTTTGTCAGCAAAAATTCAGGACAGGGTCTTGGGCAACTGGCATATGCGCATACTAACCGGTTTTGTGTTGTACAGGAAAATATAAAGCCCGAGGTCTTAAAAGTACAGACCGAGCTTGCGAGGTCTGTGCAATAAGACCGAGGGCTTTATATTTTCCTGTACAACTACAAAACCGGTTAGTATGAGTTTTATTACCTGATAGCTTCTAATTTTGACTTATACCATTTAGTCAAACTCATTTTGTTACTGTTATATCGTTTGAGTTCATTGTAAATCTCACAGGCCTAAATTAGTTGCTGTGGTGACAAAAACGCGTCCTTGTATCGTATTATACAAGGCTACGGGAAAACCGCGGGAAATGTGCGATTAGCCAATGGGATTGGCGGGATTCTTGTATTGCCTCGTTTTTGAAACGTCAGTCAGGTAATAAAGCATTGTATTGACCTGATTTAAAGGGGCTGGATAAGACATACGTAAACAAATTTACGGTTTGTGCATTAAACATTGCATTTTGAAAGGATAAATTCCTTTGTAATTAGCTAAATTCGAAAGGAAAGACCCTTGTCTAGATACGGGCTGCTCTTTGGGTGAAAGATCAACGAAAATGCTTGTTGGAAATCCATTTACATCACAGCAATGCCAAAACATACGCCATTGAGGTTTACGTTTAAGATGGATCTGCAGTTAAGGTGGCTAACAACTGAAAATTTCAATTCACGAAACAGCGATAAGGTGCCTCACTACCAAAAGAACAGGTTAAAACACATAAAAACAATTGGTCAAGGTGGCTCGCTGCTGATAAAACTTTCACACACTTGGTGTCCTATCGCTCATGGGAAAACTCGAAAATTACAATAAGCCTCAGTCTTGGAAGTAAAATGCCAATTGACGCATTAGCCCCGCTGCTGCGTCCCACTTTACCATGGCTCGGAGAACTCTTTTGTGGAGAAATTGACACTACTTACCGATATCTTTGCATCTCGGATCTGGCACTGCGGCATCATTCTCCCATCGACGCGAAACAGAGTGTGCATAAGTCGTAGAAGGCGTTGCATGTGTAAGTCGAGCTGTTGTGACGACGCCTGTGGCTAGGCCTTGTAACTCAGCAAGTTCCAGGATCGAAAGAACACTCGTCTTGTTAGATGTACCACAAACAGCATACTGGGCGTTGTCATCCACTGATATCACACCTGTAGAAATTTTGGCATATGACAAAAGAAAATGGCAAGGAACAACGGGGAGGTTTTGCTACAATAGCATTCTTTATTTTGATTTGTACTGATTATGGTACGCCAGTAAAAGGTGACTTGTGACTGGAATCAAAGGGCTTTCTGCAGCAGATCTTCCAAGATTTAAATGTTTGAATGTTGATAACTGGTCTTCAGCTCCGTAGTATAATGGAAGGCTGCCAGACAATGTATTGAGCTGTGTAGTGGTATTTTATAAGGTGGAAATTCTGGTCAGCAAAGTTAATCTAACAATTTAAAACGGTTGATGATTTAAGCATCGTTTTCATGTCGAATTTAATTGACACTTGGAAATTTTTAGCAGCATCTATTGAGTTCAACTCGGCAAAAATACGATGTTCAAACTAGGCCATGACTTGAAAGAAACTTTAGGTTCTTTACTATAATAACTCAATTTTGTGCTTTGTTGATAGACGTGATGGTTCACATCTTTAAACAGGTGGTGCAAAATTTTATTGTCGCTTTCGTTGAATTGATTAGCTTAAAAGGAACTTGAAGTACTTTGCTGTACTTCTACCTGGGATGGATATTTTCTATATATTAATTAATTTCAAAATGGCAGCGGTTTTATTGAAAGAATTAATTAAATATGTTAACAAAACTAAATCATCGCAAATCCTAAATAGACCTTTTAGCTATTCTGAAAAGAATGACAGGTCCTTGGTTGGTAGCAGCAAACTCATTTCGCTGAACAAGTTTACCTGTATAAATTGTATAAATAAGGTTTTATTATTATCATTGATTAGAATCGAACAACATTTTGCTCTAATCTTGCCCTTTGTAGAATTTTCGAATGCGCACAGACAGTAGTGATAGAAGCTCTAATACAACACGATCGAACGTCGCATATAAAAATGTATAAAAAAACAACGCTCAATACAGGCTCTTTTTGTAGAATAGCTATAAATAAGGTCCATCATTGGAGGAGAGATGTTACAATCTTTAAGAAAACGATAGGTTATGAAGGTCTACACTGAATGAATTAAGAATTCGTACCTGCTTTAGACTTCACTCCGGTCATGAATGCAGTTGCAGTTCCGGCTGAATCCGGTGTTTGTTGATCTGTATTGTATGTTTTTGATAATGCAGCGTATGGGAATTTCTCCCAACTTAGAAACCCTTCTTCTCCTACGAAATAAACGAAAATAAAGTGCGAAATATACGGGAAAGGCCAAAATGTAATATGCTATGGTGTAATTTAGATACATTTGAATACAGGAACTAAGACAGCCAAGGCTTTTATTCTAAAACGTCACTGAAAAATACTACATCCTAAATCTTTTACAACATATTTTGTTATTTTGTTATGGGTATATGGTGCATAGCAAGCATAGTTCGTATTCAAAATGTTGTTAATTTTGTTTGTTGCTTTGTTCAACGGGGCAGTTTATAAATTAATTATGATCAAAATTGGCTACTTACTCTGTATGAATTATGAAATGGAAAAAAGAAATTGATTTTTGCAAGGGGAGCACATCTAGGCCACGCCCGCGGAAACGGGGGCTAGGTGCAGACTGCCCGAAGCTCTGACTTCAAAAGGGTCCCAAAATGACAGAAAAGGCCCATTATCTGTCCTTGTTATCCAGGGTTGCATTTGGATATTTGTATCATTTCAAAAAGTGTTAAAAGTGTTGTGTTATAAATAAAAGTTCGGTTTCGATACCTGTTTTTCCCTGCAGCTGTCCTTGCAAGATTCTTGCTGCTGTAACAGTGCTAATTCCCATGCCATCCCCAAGGAATAGAATTACATTTTTCGCCTTTTTGTTGATTTGTTTTAAGTTCAAACCATCATTTATGAATTTCACACCTTGCTCAAACCAAACATCATTCTTCTGTCTCTTGTAAATATCTCCCACTGTTTCAGCTAGAAAACCAAAATTTAATGTAAACTTTCCAATTTCTGATTGCTGGCCAAAAAAATTTTCCCAGTTTGATCACGTGTCACAACACATTGTTTGATAAGTTCAAAGGTCAAGAAAACATTCAAAAAAATTTCCCTCTTGTAACAAGCAAAACGAATTCCTCAACGCAATACTTTGCGATGTGGTCAAACAGACAAACATTTTGTTTGGTAAGGGAGCAGTCATAAATAATTGCAGGGACCCGGGTGGAAGCAAATGAGGAGGGGTCTAAAAATTTTTAGGGTAAATTTACTGGGGTCTGAAACTTTTACAGGAATTTATGCTGGGGTCTGAAAATAAATGTACCAAATTTTTAAATACTTTCGAAAAAAATTCAAGCTTGTAGATTTTAGCTAAACTGTTTATTAATTTTCTCAAAAAAGTTAAACATCAATGTTTTTTGTCTGTTAAGCTCTTTCTTCTTTTCTTCAATTGAATTCTTCTTTGTTTGGTTTGATGCTTTTGTGACAGTCTGGTTCTTTTGAAGTCGTTTTGTGCTGTCAGGGGTCTGAAATTTTTTGGTGAAAATTAGATGGGGTCTGAAATTTTTCATGGCTAGAATGCAGGGGTCTAAAAATTTTTGGGAAAATTTTCAAAATGCTTCCACCCTCCTCCCTGTTATTAAAAAGACAGCTTCCTAAGTGTCCAAGAAAGACAGCTCCCTGAGTGTCCAAGAAGCTTGCACTGGCCACCAGACTTCTAAGAAAACCTGGCTATTCTATTTGTGGCGATGTTTGCTTGCTATAAACCTATAGACGACCATCCTAGTAAAAGAACGCAGGAAAATGTGGATTGATAACGTAAATCAAAATCCAGCAAAGTAAAGAAGTGCGCTAAATATATCTCAAAAACAAATGTTTGATTACAAGAAATTGAACTCAGGCAATGGTAGTTTCTTTGTTTGACATGGTTTACCCGACATTCTTAGCACCGAAACCTAGACATAGACACAAAGCCAGACATGACCAAAGCAAACCCATACAAATGAAAGGCATGTTGTAAAAACCAGACCCTAAGACCCTGGGACCCCTAGGACCTTTAAGTACTAGAAATGAAAAGGACCCTTAACACCAGAGTGTCATAATGAGGAAGTTGTGTATCATTGACTTCCCCTCTTCCATCCAATGAACTTCCACTATTCAAACCAATACCAGAAATGATGCAGAGAGTTTATACCATGAAGAAGTACTATTTTGAGTATCTCCTATTGTGCTATTTTAAAGACTTTCTGCATGAATAAAGGCATCCTGACGTTGGTTTGAACGGACGAAAGTTCGTAGGATGAAAGATGGGAAGCTCATACAACACGCAGCCTCTTGTTTGACAGCTTGATGACTTTGATCTATTGTTTGTCTGTTGTGGTGATGCCCCTCTGGTATGGCGCGCCAAACCGGCCAAAAACATTAAATTTGTTGACAGCAATGTATGATAAGTTGTTGATCATGTATTGATTTTTGTTGACACAACTTACATTTTTACAGACACAATTTACATTTTTGCAGACACAATTTACATTTTTGCTGTCACAAGTCTTCCTTTGGCAGCGAAGAAACTCAGTTTTTCTGTGACAGCAATAAACTTCAAACAACTACAGCTATGATTTGCTGTCAGCAACAAAGTTTTGCTGTCAGCAAAATTAAATGCGTTTACATAAGGCCGGGGGTCAACTGATCAATCAACAATTGTCCACGGGGGTTCACTCACTTATTTCTTCGTACTCATCAATGGGGAATCTCCTCTTCGCTTCCTTGACCACGTTTGACAGTGATTGCAGTTGTTCGGGTGCAACCTTGGGGTGCAAGAAGAAGTAGCCTTGCGTGCTGAATTAATCTGCATGTAGGCTAGGCAAGATGGCCCCCGCACAGGAAGATGAAGCGGTCAAAGGGTTGAAATGAGCATCGTCTTCCATATCTGTTTTCGACACTGAAGTCCACGTTTGCTCTTCATC
>REGL01000001.1:877259-894360 GCA_004194395.1 Aurelia aurita complex sp. Pacific | reverse complement strand
GAGTACGAAGAAATAAGTGAGTGAACCCCCGTGGACAATTGTTGATTGATCAGTTGACCCCCGGCCTTATGTAAACGCATTTAATTTTGCTGACAGCAAAACTTTGTTGCTGACAGCAAATCATAGCTGTAGTTGTTGAAGTTTATTGCTGTCACAGAAAAACTGAGTTTCTTCGCTGCCAAAGGAAGACTTGTGACAGCAAAAATGTAAATTGTGTCTGCAAAAATGTAAATTGTGTCTGTAAAAATGTAAGTTGTGTCAACAAAAATCAATACATGATCAACAACTTATCATACATTGCTGTCAACAAATTTAATGTTTTTGGCCGGTTTGGCGCGCCATACTCTGGTGTGGGTCCTTTTCATTTTTAGTACTTAAAGGTCCTAGAGGTCTCAGGGGTCCTAAGGTCTTACGGTCCGGTTTTTACAACGTGCCCAAATGAAATGCAAATACAGCGGATTTATTGGAACAGATGAAATAAGAAAGATCATCAGATCCGATCATCAGATCAGATTATGGGCGATAGGAAAGGTGATAGTTGTTGCTCCTTCCTAGAGCAATTTCGTTCCTCCCTGTTTCCCTGTGCCCGGTTTTCCTATCCGTTCCTTGTATCACTGTGCCCTGAGGGCATAGCAATACCGGGTGGAACAAATTGTATATTATAATACTATATGTACACCAGGTGTCTAAAAAAGAGAACCGAGCACTGATAGACCGCAGAAAAGACTTGGAGAAAGTCTACGTTTTTTATAGTACATTATCAGATCAAACATCTGTGCGAGTTTGGCCTTTGAAAACTTTGGATCGGATAACCTTTCTCCTCACAGCTCAAAATCATGAAACGAAATACCGATGATAGAAATTTCACAGAGGCCATGACTTAAAAGCTTAAAAGGAAGGCAATTATAGAGTGATAGCCAAAAAGCTACAAAATGCCCAACTTTCCTCCAGACAAGATAAAGTCTCTGCGGGAACCCCCTACCC
This sequence comes from Aurelia aurita complex sp. Pacific, assembly GCA_004194395.1. Lineage (NCBI taxonomy): Eukaryota > Metazoa > Cnidaria > Scyphozoa > Semaeostomeae > Ulmaridae > Aurelia > Aurelia aurita complex sp. Pacific. Next base: position 893,376 of record REGL01000001.1, on the reverse strand, counting down.
TGGACATACTGCAATTAGACCTGACGTGATGCGTTTTGCATAGGTATGCAAAGGTCAGTCCAAATATTGTTATGTACAAGGGCGATGAAATAAAGTGAAGTTGCGGTTTTTATTTCAGCATCAAGCGCTGGGATTGCAGGCAGACAGGAGTAGAGAAGACCTAATCGAGTCTGCAACCAGTTGTGATGACGTGTAAATAGTGGGCTGTAATGTAATCTATACCTGCGATGCAAAGAGGATTTGTGCAACTGACAAGGGTGACAACACTATAAAATGTCTTCCTATTTCCTATGAGACCTGAACAGAATGACATGACAGAGAAGACAGGAGAGAGAATTCAAGCTACATGTGAACACTCTACTGTGATTTCATTTTGAATTTTGATCCGTTTTTACCGCCGAAGACAAGTTTGGACGCTATGGTAATAGATGTCTCCGGGAGCTGTCCTACATGTTCTTAATAATTAGTGACAAATGAAAACGATTGCGAACAAGCACTTTAAACTTATGTACCAAAATATAAGAAACTAGTGGGCCTGAAATGTTTCCAGTTTTTTACAAGTTTTCATTTGAGGAGAGATTTAGTGTATTCCTATGACGTAGCACCATTATTTTGCTAAACTAGGTATGTTCACTAACCTTAAAGTAAAGGGTGAATATTGCAACAAATTGAAATTGGCGTCCACACCACACTTTTGGGGCCTATACAAACATTGTCGTCCATACAAGCATAGTTTGCATGCGTCATACAATCTCGTTCCCAGGGCCTTTTGTCATAATTGGACGGAGACGAAAACTCACAACAAAGCTGAAACACATTGTGTCAAAACAATAAGGTCAGCACTTCGTCTTATCAACAAGTGAACAAGTCAACGGATATGTGCCACCGCTGTGCCTTGTCTCTGTATGGGCTCTGTATGCGTACCCTCGCAACCCTCTCGACCCTCACCTACTCGCCTAGCCTCACCACTTAGCAGATTCCTCGATAACCCATTTTCAAATTGTTAAATGCTGACGGGTAGCCACTGTTCAGCGGCTGAAATGTATTTCCTAATCTAAGAACAGTCCCAAATCCCTCCCCAATATCATAAATCTGTATTTGCGACTCACCATTTGCCAATGCTAAAATGCAGCAAAACACAGCAATGCACTTTCCAAATTCTGCAAGCATCATCTTGTCAGCACTGCTTTGTTGGCTGTCTCTTTCTGGGCCTGGTTGTACGTTTCCAGAATACTTGCAAATGCCGCTTTGGCTCTCGAGACACTGTCAAAAAGGACGAGCAANGTTCAGCGGCTGAAATGTATTTCCTAATCTAAGAACAGTCCCAAATCCCTCCCCAATATCATAAATCTGTATTTGCGACTCACCATTTGCCAATGCTAAAATGCAGCAAAACACAGCAATGCACTTTCCAAATTCTGCAAGCATCATCTTGTCAGCACTGCTTTGTTGGCTGTCTCTTTCTGGGCCTGGTTGTACGTTTCCAGAATACTTGCAAATGCCGCTTTGGCTCTCGAGACACTGTCAAAAAGGACGAGCAAATTGTATCAAATTTCAGCTGTTATCTTTTGGAATGTGTAGTTGTCTCTCTGTGAAAAGATTAAATAAACAGCAGAAGCACTGTCTTCAAACTTCCTCTTTTGTGTCGTTTCTACCTTGGGTTCCAAAGCCTGTCGTTTCGCAACACCATGCCGAATCAAATTACGGGGGTGGCTTTCAGCGTTGACTTTTGCCGCTATCTTCCCACCCAGTGATAAACGATAGCTCGATGAGGTACAAAGAACAGAATGAAGGGAAGATTAGCTCTAGTGGGGAAAGATGCATGTCAACAGAACATACATCTCGACTCCGAAGTCAACAGGGGTCAAGCTATGGAACTTAGGGAAAGGGGAGGGGCGATGGTTAAGCGTCCAATTTGTCATTTTAACCCCCTCTCTTATAAGCTCCCTTACTTGGCTACTTATATCAAATTTTAGAGGCTACCAAAGATTTTCCATTTATTTAGCTAAACAAGTTTGCATGTTCATTTTGATATGGTTTGGGATAGAACGGTGTCGAACCTATGTATTTGACTCGTAAAATTGTATGTAACTGCACCGCAGACTATGAATTATAGCACAGGAAATGCAAAATTTGTTTTGCAAATCTCTATCATCAGCAGCTGCTGATTGCGTTTATGCGTGGTTAAAGAATTATTCACACTATTCGCAAAATCATATACACTATCTTTGCATACAATTCGCAATGCTCTTTCACGAATTTCGTTTACCTTGGAACTGATCGTCCTGTCATGGAACATCCATACAAGGACAGTAATTGAGCTGTGATTTGATGAATGCATCCATCAGCAATTTTGATTTGACAGGGTTCGTATAATTAGAGAGGCGAGCAAGTGCATGCAAGTTTTGGTTTGCTTTTTTGCATAAATCTTCGACATGTTTCGTGAAACTTGATCTTTTATCAAAAGTAACTCCCAAAAGTTTTTCATAATCGCTTTCTTTAAAGTTTTCACATTTGTTACCAAATGTCAGAAGGTGACATTTGTCTTCGTTAAGTTTCATGTAATTCTCTGAAAACCATTTTGCAAGTACTGAACTGTCTATTTCTAATCTGTTAATTATAGTATTGAGATCTGAGTTGCATGCATAGATAGTGGTGTCGTCAGCATAGTTACAAATGTTAGCATTATTTACAAAAAAGAATAGGTCGTTTATGAAGACATTGGATAAAAGAGGGCCTAGAACTGATCCTTGCGGTACCCCNTGAAACTTGATCTTTTATCAAAAGTAACTCCCAAAAGTTTTTCATAATCGCTTTCTTTAAAGTTTTCACATTTGTTACCAAATGTCAGAAGGTGACATTTGTCTTCGTTAAGTTTCATGTAATTCTCTGAAAACCATTTTGCAAGTACTGAACTGTCTATTTCTAATCTGTTAATTATAGTATTGAGATCTGAGTTGCATGCATAGATAGTGGTGTCGTCAGCATAGTTACAAATGTTAGCATTATTTACAAAAAAGAATAGGTCGTTTATGAAGACATTGGATAAAAGAGGGCCTAGAACTGATCCTTGCGGTACCCCTATCGTAATATTTGAAACAGGGTTGATAGATGGTCTAGAAGGGAGTTCATACCCACTTCACATCATGTGACCATAACCATACACAGAGATTCATCTTTTATCCTTTGTCTTATTGGATACAGTTACGGCATCTAATCACGCTTTGCAAGGTACGAAGTTTTGTTTTTTATATAAAACCTGGTTTTCATTAAATTGTAACTTATCCCCGATGACTGTCTCACAGCATTGGCGATGGATTCATCTAAAAAAATACAACAATAACAAAAGATTACAAGAACGATGCCACAGGGAGAATGGAAATGCATAACAACCCTGTGGCCATTTACATATAATTACAAATATAAGCATCAAAGAAAAATATTAAGTTATGCGAATTAAAAGTTACATTTACAAAGGGTTTGATCAAATAAACACAGAAAATGGGTATACTAGCAGCCACTAAGGATTTGCAGTTTGCTAGGCAACGCTAATTATGCCTCGAATTATGCGACATCAAATCGTAAAGGAATTCCTCACACAGAGCAACAAAGAAAGTGCAACTTTTCACTTGTGAGAGATATCTGATCATCCTGATTTTTACACTGGATGCATAATTTGCTATAATTCATTTTTGTGTGTGTGAGGAAATTCCTTACGAGTTGATCAAGTGTTTGGGCCCATTTTCAAGGATTTTGCAGTTAAGAAATCTCCGTAAAATCGAATTTACAAATATTTTCAGTGCTCATAAAAACACGAGAAAAATCACAAAAAAATACTTCGGTCTATCAGCTGTTATCCAGAATTTGAATCATTCCAATCCGTCAAGTGGGAAATTTCTTCTGGCAAACCCAGTGCAATGAAACAAGGACATATGTTGTAATACAATAGCATCAGTTGCTTTTGATTGACACCTCAATTCAAAGCGATTAGCGACTTCAGACAAAGGAAATTCTCTCAACCAGTAATTCAAAACAAACAAAGCTGGAAAACTTGCCACAAAACACCAACCAGTAGGGCAAACTCTCGCCTTGTGCACGCGAAAGAGAAGTTTTTAAGAGAAGTTATGTGCTTATAACAAAATAAGGAAGGTAAATCTAAACTTCTACCTGGTGGATTTTGTTTACTTGATTCAGGAGTTCTATGGTAATTGTTTCATTTAAGCCCTAAATACGCGAGAATTACAAATGCCTTTTCTGCTCGGCTTCTGGATCAAATAAACAAAATCCGCCATGCAGAACTTTAGATTTACCCTTCGTCTTTCATTATAAGCACATAACTTCTCTTTAAAATCACCTTTCGCGTGCACAAGGAGAGAGTTTGCAATACTGGTGTCGGAGCAACGCTGATGGCTTTGTTTGTTTTGAATTACCGGTTGAGAGAATTTCCTTTGTCTGCAATCGCTACACGCTTTGAATTGAGGTGTCAATCACAAGCAACTGATGCTATTGTATTACAAAATCTGTTCTTGTTGTACAATAAACAACAAGGACAGATAATGTTACAATAGAACTCGCTACTTTTCATTGACACCTAGATACAAAGCAATTTGTGATTGCAGACAAAGGGAATTCCATGATCGGTTGGTGAAGACATAAACAAAAACAAATCAAGCCGCAAAAATTGCCCTGAAACCCGGGTTGCTAGCTCGGTCGTTGTGCATTTCAGAAATGGTTTTAAAGAGCAAATATTAGCATATATCGAAAGAAGAAGGATATATCTAAACTTCTGCCTCGGGCATTTTATTTTTTTCGTACAGAAGCTGAGCAGTATGTGTTTTAATTACACCTAAAAAGTACGAGAATTGAATCCCTCCCAATTGGCTTCTGCACAAAATAAATAAAGTGCCCGAGGGAGAAGTTTAGATATATCCTTCTTCTTTCGATATGTGCTAATATTTGCTCTTGAAAACCATTTTTGAATTGCACTACGAGCGCGCTATCGACCCGAGTTTCAGGGCAATTTTTGCGGCTTGCTTTGTTTTTGTTTATGTCTTAACCAACCGAGCATGGAATTCTCTTTGTCTGCAATCACAGATTGCTTTGTATCTAGGTGTCAATGAAAAGTAGCGAGTTCTATTGTAACATTATCTGTCCTTGTTTTCTTGTTGTACAATAAACTACAAAAACGTCAAAAATGAATTCTTACCAAAGAAATGGGTGTTGGCTGTTGATAGCTTGAAGTGGACTGATGATTCTTCGTTTATCCTGAAAGAACTTGATAACATTCAATTAACTTTAAAACCATCACAATTTGCGAACATATGGAGCCTCCTGACCAGAGAATAATTGACATTGCTTTTGCAAAGTCACTGCAAAATTCTGACTCTAAATACAACTCGTAACCTCGATTTCAAAGAAACGAAAATAACAGTTAATAGATCAAAATAGAATGCTTAGAATCCTAAAGAGGACTGATCAACAATTACGAATCTTTCTTAGCTTCAAGATAAAAGTCTAATGACTTTTAACTCGAACAAAAGTTCCTCTTAGCGACGATTTAAATGCTGCATAACACCCTGGATTTCTATCAATATTTCGGTGAGCAAATTTCGTTAAAATTTAATGATAAATCATGGCCAAAACATCCAACTAAGCTGATCAAATATTAATTATGCTGTGCAATAAGTCAAATACTTTTCTGTCTAGCATCTCAGGCAGCTCAACAAGGCGTGTCCATGTTTCGAATTCGCATCTGGACACAGAAACATACCACTGGCGACAGCGCTTTGCTGAATTCACACTTCAAAAATTGTCCTTGACGCTTCCCAATAATTCCAAGATTTATCTTTTATGCATGAAGCATGGTGTCGCACCAAGAGCCACAAACACGTGTTATAAGCCTGGTTCCCATTTGACATTTTTCTCGTAAAACCAAACACGAGCAATAAAGAGCAGAAAATGTTCAAGTGCTGTGGAAGCCATATTTCTTGGAATGTAAGAATGACCAAGTGAAGATTTCCCACGCATTTCTGTCGCATCGCAGCGAACCACACTGCATTGCGCCACACTGCACTAGTAACAGCGTCACCATCCACGTACAAAATTTGCAAAGATTGATGACTGAAATATACATGTCATTGAATGCTATGAATCCATCGATTGTATGGGAATTTCATAAGAAGAAATATGTGGCCTATGACCTAAGGAAAAAAATCTTTGCATACTCCCAAAGGCAAAGACAACATCTTATGGAGTAGAATCTTTATCTTTCAGGGGAAGTTTTCTTTGAGATACCCTTGATGATAGCAGAAAACAAGAACTGACACTCACACGTTTTAAAAACAAGATAAAAAATTGGGCCGGAGAACATTGCACCTGCAGAATATGCCGTTAACAAAACAGGATCTGGTAGTAGTTATTTTTTTAGACTTTAAGCATTTATGAAGGTTGGTCTTAATTAGTATTGATAATACTATTGTAAACCAACGGTAAATAATGAAGATATGATATGATATGAAACAATGTCGCTTCAAATGCGTGCTTTTGTCTTGTAGTATTTGTTTTGATTCGCGGACTTGGTACACTCAAAACAATTTGGACTACTGATGAAGACCCCATTTACACTGTAACGGTACAGTTTTGATTCGCTGCAAAGTTCTTACGGTTCAAAAGCGTTTACCGGAACAAAATTGTTCTATAGATAGAAGGAATAAAATTCTTCTCCAGAACAAAATTGTTCTATAGATAGAAGGAATAAAACTGTTATGGATTAACAGAAACAATGTAAACGGGAGTCTGATCAGTTAAACTTTCGTTACAGATCCAAAGTTGTAGCGGTACAGTGTAAACGGGTTCTTATGCTTGCTACGAAACGTAACATTTTGTACCATTACGGTAGACTGATTACGATGAGTCCCAGTAATCGCTATCCAAAATGAGACTATTACGCCAAACCGAGACCGCTCTTACTGAGACTCATAATATTACGGCAATATTTTTGGACTGACTTTTCAACCTCGTTCCCAGGCCCACCATTGTCTTCCTTAGGTCATCGATGTTGGCCCTGGTACCGGTTGCCGCAAAAGTGGCCATTTGGGCGCCATTTTGTTTTGCATAAATTATCAGATACAGTTTATTACAAACACTCTCTTGTCTCCATATGGAATCTGAGTCCGACAGATATGACTGCACGTCAGCTGATTTTGATCCATAACATACAATGTAATAAGTCGGAAACATCGAGGAAAAAGTATGAAATTGTGACGAAAAATAGCCGTTGCTCTAACGCTAATAATGCAGTAGATGATTCGAAAAACTAAAAACAAACACTTTGAGGTCCTCTTATCGACCATGTTAAAGGTATTTAAACATTAATCCGGGGTTAGCAAGTGCATTTAATAGGAAAATAAGCACGATTTGTTTTAGTGGAAAATGGGCCTAAGTCGAAATTTTTCGAAAATTTCACCGCAGCTTCGAAAATGAAATGGCTCGTTATTCTCCCAATTTCAGAGATAAATAGCAAATTAAAGTCGAAATAGGTAAAGAATGTGGTTTTCCGTCGAATTTTGACATTTTGAGGCCCTTTTCCGAGCGCAAATATGAGTTACCGTGCAAAATGGGGTAGGCAAAAATTTACCCCCATTTTCAATGCACCCGCGCGGAGCCCCTGAAGGCGGTATCCAATTCCAAATTTCGTTATAAGATTTGCAGATGAGTTGGCTCTTGTAAAATTTTTTCCGTTTTGAAATTGGTCAAGTAACCATGGAGCATTGACTCCAAACGTAACCTCGGGTAAAAAAATCGGAACATTTTTTTTCAACCCCCTTTTTAGACGTCATAACGACCCCCAAATTTCTTGAAACTTAAAAATTCAGATACGCCTATGTCTTTTACCCCTTGTAAGTCCCTTCTCTGCTCCATGATTGCTACTAATGTTTTTGAAATCGTGATCAAATGGAGGCCATTTTTGAATGGGAATCAATAGGGATGGGCCCCAAAATGACCAAATATGCCAAATTTCTCCCGCAAGCGCAGACAGATGGGGTTCAAACCCCCATCAACTAGGAAACATTATGACTTTTAAGGTATACTAAAAATCGGTTTTCAAATTTTTTGTCCCGTTTTCCGGTGACAGCGACCCAAAGTTGACTGATTTTCTGCCAAGCAATAAGCCTTTGGAATTTGGAATAATTAACGAGGCCTTTGTTACCGAATAGCCAATCAAATTGCGAAATTGACCTGCCCGGTACCAGGGTCAGTACTGACGTAGGAAGCTGGCCCTAGGAACCAGGTTGCTGACTTTTTTCACTTTTGAACGCCCTTGGGAACGAGGCTGCTATACACAGTCATGTACAAAGTATACAACCAAATACAACGCCATTAGAATCTCTGCAAATTCGATTGATTGATGTTGACCAACGGAAACTCGAAGCTCAAAGCAGAGTTTCAAGGAGCTTGGCCGGACAGAACAATGTCTTACGAACAAGAATACCATGAAAACAGTTGGCGACAATATCAAATCTTGTACGTAGGTACTATTTTGCTGCTTTCGCTAAGCATTAACTGATTTATTGTCAAGTTTTCAAATCAATGTGTTTCATTTGAAAACTACAAATGTTTGTGCTTTTCTGCGCCTAGGCCCTTATCGAAACGAGGCAGGTATAGTCATTTCAAAATAATGGCGTTTGATTATGAGTCGTAGTTAGGAGCGTCCGGCAGTATTTCAATAGCGATAACTACGACCATATCATCAGTCTACCATTACGGTTCCATTTTCGTAACAGTAGAGTGTAAAAGCCCAGTCCGTAACGCTTTGTAACAGATCCAACAAGGGCAGATTTAGTAATACAATAGCATCAGTTGCTTTTGATTGACACCTCAGTTCAAAGCGATTAGCGACTGCAGACAAAGGAAATTCTCTCAACCAGAAATTCAAAACAAACAAAGCCACGAAAGTTTGATAGAAGTTATGTGCTTATAGCAAAAGAAGAAACGTAAATCTAAAGTTCTGCCGGGCAGACTTTATATTTATTTGATTCAGGAGCTGTTTTGCAACCGTTTCATTTAAGCCCTAAATACGCGAGAATTACAATGCCTTCTGCTTGGCTTCTGAATCAAATAAATAATTCCGCCAGACAGATCTTTAGATTTACCCTTCTTCTGTTGTTCTAAGCACGAAACTTCTCTTAAAAGCCACCTTTCGCGTGCACAAGGCGAGAGTTTGCGCTACTGGTTTAGGCGAAACTTTTGCGGCTTTGCTTGCTTTGAATTATCCTTTGTCTGCAGTCGCTAATCGCTTTGAATTGATGTGTCAATCAAACGCAACTGCTGCTATTGTATTACAAAATCTGCTCTTGTTAACAGATGCACATCAAGGTTAGCTTTTTGTTTTCGCTTGGTAATTAGCCGACTCAAAGCCCTAGGCGCCATTTCAATTATCAAGGGGAAATATTCACCAGCAAGGAGTAATTTTCATTGTATAATTGAACTTAACACGCGTGAAATCGTTCATGACAGCAAAAATTGTTTGTATTTTTTGCAATTAGCAGCTGAAAAGAAACAGCGTCTTCTCATGGGTGCAAAGAGTAATTTTAGATCGAGTACATTGAATAATTTAGTAGTTTAGTTATTAATTTCCTCTGGTTGAGGGGGGGGGGGGGGTAATGAAAGACATGACGACAAAATCTTCCATCACCCATGCTACAGAGAACTACATGACTGAAAACCAAATGCAACTGAAACGCAATGTGCTATTTATTAGATATTTATTTATTAGATATTTATCAGATATTAATTGCTATTTAGTAGACATAGTTATTGCTTCCCCTGGTCTTGTCCTAGTAGTAGAGCAGAGTAGTTTATAAGTGTAGCAATTAAGTAGATATGTGTTGTAAATTTTTAGCTGAATGTATAAAAAAATGTGCTATTTCATTATATCGGCCTGCAATCAATTTCTGTTTGGTAGAGTCATACTGATTCCTGGCTCCTAAAGAAGCACAATTAGCAACATATAAATCAAATGCTCCACATCAAGTCAACCAATTTCAAAAATTGGTAAAGATTGAAAAACGGTATCAATGGACANGTTGGAGGGTAATGAAAGACATGACGACAAAATCTTCCATCACCCATGCTACAGAGAACTACATGACTGAAAACCAAATGCAACTGAAACGCAATGTGCTATTTATTAGATATCTATTTATTAGATATTTATCAGATGTTAAAGGGTTTGTGCAAGGTTAAAAGCTTGCATTTGCAGAGAGCAGAAAAGTCTAAAAACACCCCATTCAAATCGAAGTTGCACACAATGTCAACAAAAGGTAGCCTAAGAATGAAATTTTTATCTTGCTAAGAGACAATGCTGTGTCTAAGTTATTTCTTTGTTCTATTTATAGAGGAGCCTATTTACCATTGCACACTTGCTTTAATTGCTATTCGGTAGCTATAGCTATTGCTTCCTCTGGTCCTGTCCTAGTAGTAGAGTAGAGTAGTTTATAAGTATAGTAATTAAGTAGATATGTATTGTAAATTTTTAGCTGAATGTATAAAAAAATGTGCTATTTCATTATATCGGGCTGCAATCAATTTCTGTTTGGTAGAGTCATACTGATTCCTGGCTCCTAAAGAAGCACAATTAGCAACATATAAATCAGATGTTCTACATCAAGTCAACCAATTTCAAAAATTGGTAAAAATTGAAAAACGGTATCAATGGACATGGATGAATCGAACGTTGGCTGACTGAAGACAGTATAACCTCTTTTCTGCAACCTTTCTTATATTAAATGAAGCTGGGATTTGATAATCAAAACTTTCAAATCAAACGTTTACTGTGAATTCTACCGGGTGTCCCAGAAAAATGTATGCAGATTTGGTTGACTCCATCAATGTGAATTTAGCTTTAATGAATGGTCAATCACTCTCAAAATGTTCCTCGATAGTTAACTTGAACATAGATACCTCGTTTGTTGGTATTGGTGCTGTTAGAGCATAAATATGAATCTTGAAAGCTCGAATTTACGTCCTCTTGCAAACCAGAGTTTTGGCCTTTTGGCCTAAGCAAATTCCTAAAGCACATCGAAATTAAGAACCGAAATTAATGAACAATCAAGAAACTTCCCAGTGGATGACTTGGGGTTGATTTCTGTAAAACAGAATAACACAAGATCTAATATTGTTCAAATTTTATCAAGGCTATCGTTGATTTATATGCTGTGCCTTAAGAAATTTCTTAGGCCAAAAGGCTAAAACTCTTGTTTGCAGGAATATGCAAATTTGAGCTTTCAAGATTAATATGTCTGCTCTCAAAGTACCAATTCCAACAGACGAGGTATCTATGTTCAGGTTAACTATCGAGGAACATTTTCAGAGTGCTTAGACATCGATTGAAGCTAAATTCACAGGGCAGGAGTCAACCAAATCCGTATACATATTTTTGGGACACCCGGTAACTATCTAAACTTCCAGCTAGAAGACAATCATAATAAACATTGCATAGACAGTAACTTGGGTTTCATTGCATCCAATACATCCAATCTTAAAACTGGTAGCTTGTTATCAGATCCAGTATAACCCCGCTTCTTACTTAGCATTATCATGCAGTACTAAAAATATGTCTTCCGTCCCATTTAATATCACATACCATGTCGTGGAAAGCATATACTTTCCTATAAACGAGCTACGCAAAATATGTTCAAAGCAATTCCAAGATATCACCTCTAAGGTTTTGGACCTGGTCTTTGGTGTTCCCTGTTCATCGCTTGTCAACTCAACGATTTCGCTTGACTCAAATAAGATCCTCCTTTTGAAAACTTACTGCAGCAAGAATATTTGCTCCATATTAACCAACACAGTTTTTTTAATAGCTGGAAGACCGAATTGATTTTTGTTCTGTATAACTTTGGCTCCTTTTCAAGGACATTTCAGATTGGTTATTTGAATTTTATAGATAGACGGTCTTGAAGATTAACAGGAAAAGTGGCTAGCAAAATAATAAAAAGGAGCTCTGAACTGGAAAGGCCGAGTTGTTAGTGCCAACGCAGTGCCTTTTCGCTGTATTTCTACAATTGTCATTCAAAACTGACGATGGATTCATCTCATCGAGAAAATGGAAGTTAAAGACTCACCCAGGGTCCCCTACTGGCATGCTGCTATTTCTGAGGGATGTATCACTCTTCCGAAAAAGCGTGCGAGATTTTTTAAAACGATGGGATTTTCAGGAATTTTTCACGGATTTTTCTTGAGAACAAAACGAGTTTTGCCAAAGGTGTACTAGACTTTTAGAGAGTGATACTCCCTTTGGTTATTTCAGACGGCCAGAAAATCAAATTTGGCCCAGCGGATATATGGATCTACATTGCAAAATATGAACTGTTAGAAAAGTCAACTAAAGTCAAATTAGTCTTATCAGTTCAACTAATGTAGTGTGGATCTGTACTTTCCGCTTAGGCCAAACTTGATTTTCAGACAGTGTTAAAGTGCAGCATGTCCAGCACGGACTCTGGCTGACAATGGTTGTTAAAGGACTTCCGACCTAAATATTCAATCGTACACTTTGGGCTAGCTTCAGTGGCTCAGTCAGATGTAACTGTAGAAACAATGCCCTAACTAACAAAATGAACGGAACCATTTCCAAAGCCACGATTCCAAGCAAGACAGAGCAACACTTCTGCTGTTATAACATTTTCTGACAAAGGAGGAACTTTCTTTGAGCCAACCGATGGACAAGTCATTTTTCATCGATCAACTTTACTGTCTTCCTTTTTGCCACCACCTCGATTTGATTTTCCGCCTCTTCCTCCTCCACCACGGCCTCCACCACCACCACCTCTTCCTCCTCCACCACGGCCTCCACCACGTCCTCCTCCACCACGTCCACCACCACGACCTTCAACAAACAACGATAACGCAATTNCAAGCAAGACAGAGCAACACTTCTGCTGTTATAACATTTTCTGACAAAGGATGAACTTTCTTTGAGCCAACCGATGGACCAGTCATTTTTCATCGATCAACTTTACTGTCTTCCTTTTTGCCACCACCTCGATTTGATTTTCCGCCTCTTCCTCCTCCACCACGGCCTCCACCACCACCACCTCTTCCTCCTCCACCACGGCCTCCACCACGTCCTCCTCCACCACGTCCACCACCACGACCTTCAACAAACAACGATAACGCAATTTTAGAATTATTACACGAGCCGTAGTTACTGCTGTTGATATGAAGGAGCTGGGCAATCAAACTGAGACTTGTGAAGTTAGATTTGATTTGAAAACTGGTTGTGATTTTGGCCCATTTTTGGGAAAATTGACTTTAGCAAAGTTCGCTTCCTATACACTATAAAATAGGCATAATCGAAAACTCGTATCCAATCAAAACTTAATCAATTTTGTAGCGAATGCACTGCTATCCAGCAGAGGTTCCAAATCTTTCAAAGGTCGGTGCAAAATCCTATGACCTATTTCTTTTTTAATAAAATTGCTTCACAGAGATTTTGGTTACTTTGCTATAATTCTACCATTAGAATTTCCAGAAATCTTAAATAACTTTCGAAATTACAACAGTTTTTATATTAAACTCATTTGAGGACATGACGTCAACACAGTTTTAAACCAGAGGAGTGAAAGATTCGTGCTTGAAACCATATCGTACACATTCATAAACTATTGTTTTGTTGAAAATTATTCAATGCTTCCTCCAAGGTTTAGAAATTCCGATGGTTCTAAATTTTCAAAATCTTTCTTGAACTCTTGAAAATAAAGAAAAACCCTCTAATAGACCTTTTAGCTATTCTGAAAAGAATTAGAATCGAACGATATTTTGATACATTTTGTAGAATTTTCGAATGTGTATAGAAGCTCTTACGCCATTTGATCGAACCTTGCGTATAAAAATAACGCTCGATCCAGGCTCTCTTGTAGAATAGCTAAAAAGTCTTTTCTGAAAATGTTGAAGATTTCTTAAAGTCCAACGGTACATTTACAGCAAAGTAGCTAAAGCTTCTGTCAAGTCATTCAGTTCAAAGAAATAGGACATATGATTTACACCAATCTTTCTAAAGTTATGAAACCTATGCTCTGCTATCACTTTGTAAAAGTTGCAGCATTCAGAAATCTGCACAACATTGAGAAAGACATTTTATACCTCTGCCTTGTGATCTTGATTTGTGTTGCATATCGTCTTTGACCATGTCAATAACCTTCACAAAAATGGAATATTATCAACGATTCTTCCATGTAAAAGCAAAATATCCAAGCATGCAGCTACGAAAATCCAGAGAACATATAACAACGAAATAAAGCTTGAACTGTTGAGATATATATTAAACTTTCCCCATGAGAAATCAAAATGAGAGGAAGAGAAACACCGTTTCCTCAAATGGGTCTGAAAATGAAAGTCCAAAAAGAACACATAAATTGTAGCTGCAAATTCTGTCATACTTCTTCTGCCACTGCATGCTATTAGTAACTGAATTCCGAGCACTTTTCAGATGATTCGTCGTCAACAACCCCTTGACAACATCTTGTTTAGATATCCGCCTAGGAAGGTACATCATCTGACATTTTCATACTCTTATGAATGTCAGATGAAACAGCTCTGATATGTGTCATGATGGTTTCACTTTTCAAAACAGCTTCAAATTTTGTACCTCAAGGATGCTTTTGAATTTATATCTGTACTCTAAACAAACCCAGACATTGGAGAATTTTAAAGGGCCTGTTTCATCCAGCATGCCTTGCACGTGCCATCTCTTGGTTGGCCTTTGTTGCCGCCATTTTCATGGCCCATGCTGGATGAAACAGACCCTTTAAGATGAAGCGAAAGCGAAACATCATATGAATGTGCTAAATTTTCTAATTTTTTCCAGGAATTGAAGGCTAATCTTGATTAACTCAAGTAAATAAGTTACGAAGATAAATGCTAGATTGATAGATTGATCAATCAATCAATTGCTTGATAAATTAAGAAAATACCTCGTCTGGTATCCTTAGATATTTGATTGTGCTTCCTCGGATGTAGCACTCAGGCATTCTCCAAAATCGGTCACCATCCTGAAGGGATCAAATTTTGCAATCAGTTCTAGCAGGATCTAGGTCTGAGCGAGAGAGGTGCCTGTACGTTTTCTACACAACACTCCTGTTACAGGATGAGTAAGATTTTCAGTCTTTTACGAAAGAAAATGTACTTCTCATGCAGTAACAGGAACGTTGTAAATATATTTAGTATACGCCTTTCCAGTTACTTCAGGCAAAATAAGGAACATTTTTCAACTTTTTTCGAGATCAAGGGAAAATGTGCTTCTCATACAGAAACAAAAACGGTGTATATAAATTTAGTATACACCGTTCCCGTTACTGTGTGAGTAAGAAATCCAGACAAAAATGGGAAATCTGCAACTTTTTTCAAGGTCAAGGGAAATACAGGAACAAGAAACAAAGCGTTCTTTTATTTCGATAAACGTAATAAATCCTCAAAATGAAACAGCAAATGGACATTTAAAGATTTAAAGACTCTTCGAATTTTAACTCTGTGCGCGCTTAAATAACAGTGAAACGCCACGAGGGCCTATTAGTCAGAATCAAATTTTTGTATGTCAAATGTTCTGCAACACTGCCGCAAAGGATCATTGTTAACGAAGAGCCTTTAATGGTTAGCAGCAAAATCAAATTTTTGAGTTATGTTGATATCGTTTAAATTCGTTGAGACTCGCAGGAAATGATTATTGCTGAAAAGAAAAGTTTTCTTTCCTTGTCCATTGTGCGCTTGGTTGTTTTCGTACCTTAGCCCCCTGTGTTTTAGTTGCGTATCAATAGGCTGCACTCTTTTGCGGAGCACTGGCGACCAAGGTAGACTTATGACCTGGGGTCTCTTGTTTCCCTGTGTTCTTTGACTTGATGATGGCGCTTCGCTCAACAGAGACTCATACTATTACTCTGAAAAACCTGACCCAATTTAGGCCCAAAGTCTCAGCTTCCTTGAGTACCAATCAGATTTCGAGATTTGTGAACTACTATGGTGATGGCAATCATGATAGAACTTTTGAATCGATTGAACAACTGATAACATTCGGACAAGATTCAAGATTAGAGGCCGTGATTCCATCATAATTCGACTG
>REGL01000001.1:847932-861033 GCA_004194395.1 Aurelia aurita complex sp. Pacific | reverse complement strand
TTGTAGGGGCAGCTGCATGTGTACCATTTCTAATCTCGTATGAATACTCACCGACAGAAGGACGATGCATTCGCAACTGGGGGTCAATGAATGGTTTAGCGTGTAGTCTGACATACTTTTTCCTGACCATGCTTGTACCATTCACGTCTCTATTACGAACGTATATCGCTTTGTGGAGAGCGGTAAAAATCGCGCGGGTAGCCGATATTGTTGCTAGCAAAGCACGCATCGCCGCGAGAAGAAACGCAGAAAAAATACTTCGAGCGCTGGTATTAAGTTTTGTCATTTGTTGGTCTCCATTCTTAACGTACTGGGCATTGAATCATTTCACGCAAATTTTTAAAAAAGACATACAACTGAAATTGCGAGTTAGTCGAATTGTCGTCCTGTTAACGACACTGAATTCGTGTTTGGATCCGTTGATCAATACATGGGGTAGCAAGGATGTAAGAGAAACAATAAAATCACAATGGAACACTATCATCTTCGGTAGTTCTGCAGAAGAGTAGTTTCAGTGATATCGTAAACCAAGAAATGCAGTAGTACGAATACAAAACAGACAAATATGTCAGTTGTGCCGTTTCATATTGTACCGGGTGAGTCAGAAAAAAGGATCCCAGCTTGGAAGGCCACTGCTCCGTGAATATCAAAGCAATACTATTGAAAAATGTCTTGTTATATTACCAATATGTTCAATTAGGTTCAGTAATTTACCCGGCCTTAATCGGCCATTCCTTCCCGTGGATATGGGTGATTTTCTGCAGAAAGCCCCTTCAAAAAACCTGCAAAAACCAATGAAAACAATGAGCACATTTTCCTTCCTAAAATTGATGACACTCACATGACTTCATGTATTTTGTCCTCTTGGGATAATGGAATCCCCCTGAATAGGTCATCGACACCAGGGGGAGGACTTGTCACTGGTTCATCCTCCCAAGAGGATAGCACGTGCTAAAGCGTTCACAAGTCATTGCTGTAAGGCATTGTTCATGATATTGGGCACGTTTTGAAGGTTTTTTGAAGAGACTTTCTGGAAAAAATCCCTCATAATTTCAGAATGGAGTGGCCGATTTCAGTCAGGTAAATTTTATAGTAGATTTGAACATTTCTACCATAAAACTATATATTTGCCGATATCATTGTCTTGATATCCAGGGAGCCGTGACCTTTCAAACGGGGATTCTTTTTTCTAACTCACCCGGTAGCTCTTCCCTTTTCAATGTATATGATGTTTAAAATGTGTCTTGTTCTGACTGTAGGCCATTTCACAAAAAATCTAGATTCCTCTGCTTACAGGCGCTAGCGCTTTGTGTCTCTGCTTTATGTCTCTTCGGCATTGTGCTCAGGAGCTTAATAACATTATGCTTAGGCCTTACTCTCCTATGCAGAGGTTCCCCTGTCATTTTGCCCCTGACATTTTGCATTTCCCCTGAACTCACAGGCTTTCAAACGCTCAATAAACTAACCTAATCTTACCTGTCTTTGCTAACCCCTTTTCTTCTTCCAGTCCCTGAGTTACTCGTATAATAGGTTTTTCCAGCTTTCTTAGAGACAAAACACTAGAAAAAGGGACCGCCACCGCCGGCAAAAAATGTTTACACGTTGTTGTGAATATGTAGTTTCACAAGGTACTCTTGAGCCCAATTCTTGCAATAGAAGTTTCTTGAGGAGTTTAACATTTTCCCAGTACTGGAATTTCTTAATTTGCTGTCGATCTAAGAGTTGAGTTTCTTATAAAAAAAATACGTGTATGCTTTTACGGCTTTTCCCGAATTTATGAGTAGAGTAGCGTCGCCCATTATGGCCGGTCGCCCATTATGGCCGGCTAGCAAGAGAAACTAAATTTCAGGGGACTGATGACTAGTAATAAACTGCAATTGCGCGGAAAATCTTCGCTGACATCTGTTTTATCATGATTTGACCTTCACTGAAGTTTCAGTTCATTTGCATTGAAACCTGACGAGATGGTTTGTGCATATCTCTCATTGATTCTTTCAAGTATTGCAAATTTCATGATTCTATTTACATTCCTTCCTTCTTTTTCGTTCGCTCGGCACCTTGCGGTTTAAAATTTTTCAAATATGTTTTGATTTTTCAGAAGTCCTGTCTCTTGAGAGGAAATGTACAATGAAACCAAAGCAAAGTGACTTCTGATTCAGATTTAAGGTTATGAAGTCTGAGTGCTGCTAGTTGCTATTTTCGTCGCCAATTATGCCCATCAGTTTACCAGAGAAGTTTCCAATCGCTTCAAAATATTAAAATGCAACATTTATTTAAAAAAAAAACACCAATTTGGGCTAAAATCTTACTTACTGACTTGGAAAATGATTGAAACCCAAAAAACGCAGCATTATATTAAGTCTATTTTCATTTTAGAAACTATGTCAAAAACTCATCCATCCATGCGTAAGAGATAAGGCAGGATTTAGAACAACTCGAAGCATGTATTTCAATTGCCAAAACTCGAAGTTTAGGTTAATTCTTATTGATATTTTTGGGTTTAAAGTACCAAATGATAAACAAAGAACAGTAATTAAAGCTGTTTTTCTTATTAAAACTTTTACCGGAGAGTAGTGTTCATTGTTTCTCCTGCGGCCTTAATGTCCTTAATGGGCGACGCTAGAAGAAAACAACGTTTTTACCCCTTTCTTTAAAATCTTCTAATATCAGTATAAAGAGTTTACGTAAAATATCAATACTCTGTGATCTTTTTCTCTATTAGTTGGTGATATAATCTGGCTATTTGGTTTTTTCATTAATTGCTCTTTTTGGATCTAACTCAGAACTTCGCGACGACATGGGCATAATGGGCGACACCACTCTATGCTTCTCAGAAATTTTTCCAGATTTATGGGTGGTACTTTTGGGTTATGAATGACACAACTCCGTACCATGGAAACTTCAGTACCCTCATCCGAGTAAATAAACTAAACCTGAACAAATTATGACAGTTTTTCTGTAGCTTTTTAAGTCCAGGACTATTGAAATTTGCCGATCTCTAAATCTGTTATAACTACAAGAGATTAACTAACCATTGAAATGTACTGCTTTCATTCAAATTTAGACCATGTGTATTTCTTGCATAGAACTTTTGATTATTGTTATTGTAAACATGCGGAAGGTTGTCAAACAGAATGCTAAATTCTGCAAGTATCACTTCATAAAAACACATCAACATGAGTCATGAAGTGAAATAAAATGCAATTAGTTTACCTACGTAAGATTTATCTACGTACCCATGACCAGAGGGACCAGGAGGATTTCTGCAATACAGTAAAAACCCGCATATAAGAACCTTGCATTTTGAAATCACCCTGTTTAGGTTCTTATGCATATGATACTATTCTTGAAAAAAGGTTCTTAAATAGGTTCTTATCAAAATAATTAATTACAGATCTTTGGGAATTTAGGCCAAATATAAGAAAACAACGTTTTCACATACACACTATCATGACACAATTTTATAAAGAACAACCTTTATCTACCTAGCCTTATCTGTATCAAATCCATTCATACAAGGAATTTTTACACAGGCTTTGTATCTACTTAAGTATTTGGCTAAATTTCTTTAAAAAATCTTATCACATATTACCAACCAGTAGTTTACATGTAACTCTTTTCAGATAAGAACCTTCCTTGAATTTCAGGATGAATAGGTTCTTCTGTAATGGGGTGAAATTAGAACATTTTAGGCCTTAGGTTCTTATAAGTGGGTGGTTCTTATATGCGGGTTTTTACTGTACATACACGTATTTGTACCCTGGGTACCAGATTCTCTAACATAAAATATCCATTCTCTGGTTTTCTGGCACCCAGGGTATCTGGTACCCCAGTTTCTTAAAATTATCAGATTTTGAGTATGAGTAGGTACAGTAGGTACTCAGAGTTTCTTACAAGTTTCTTCCAAGTTACACATTAACAATCTCCATGTTTACTTCCTGTGCCCTCGTGAAAATTTCAAATTTAATCAGTTTACATGAATGAAGAAAATTTAAAAAGCGAAGTCTTTTAAGCCTTTCCAATGTTAAGACATTATTCAAGTACTTTCCTACCCTGGGTACCAGACTCTCTAACATAAAAAACAGAGAAAAGATCTAAATTCCTTCCTTCGCTGTGCGCTTTGTAGTGTCTTCATCGAAAACTGCATCATAATTCATGTACGAAAAATCTTGTATCTAGTGCACCAAAATGTAGCCTGCGCTTTCCTCTTCCCCTCTGTTCTTCAGTGACAGTAGAGGCTGCAACGCAGGCTAGAAATGATTCCCTCCAACGAAGTAGTACTTCGTGGAGGCAAGCTTACTGCGTCATTTGTCGGCTCCTTCGAAAACTTGCATCACAGAAAAAATTTGATCTGAGATCAAATTTTTTTCTGTGATGGCCAATTATGGTAAATGGATTAAAGACAATAAGGAGCAACTACGAGCAACTTTTAAGGCGCTTTACACTATCATGTTGTATGGTCACAGAAAAATGTGGAGTAACTTTTACCTGAAGATGATAGTGTATTGCCGCCTTAACTACTACAACAACAACTTGTCATTTGTCATTTCCGAGAAACCAAATCAAGATTGACGTCAATCGACGCATGCGTTCTATGTTGCAGCCACGTCTCCAGAAATTACGATTACATCATTGCATGCGCAGTGTTGCCATGATCACATGCGCAGTAAATATAAATAGAAAATTTTATAAGGCCTAGGCAGTTGTGTTGAGAAATACAGGGAAGAAGAAGTACTGGATTGACTGATGCGAGAAAAGGCTACAGATCTACGTTGAACAAGATAAATTTGGTTATAATCTTGTGGGATATCACAGCTTTTACACTGGAAGTACATTTCTTTTGCGTCTGTCGCATGCAGGGAGTGGAAAACGACCCACGAAAAGTATCGCAAGAATTTTTTTGGGGGAGTTACCGTTAGTGGCCTATCTACTGTATCTACCTATATCAATCAACTGACAACCAAAGAGCAAAGGTGTCAGAAATGACTTTACAGCAAAATCAAATCCTCAACATGCATATAAACACTGCAGAAGATTCAGATTCCTCGTCAGATGACGTTTTCTTGGAGCTTGTAAATGCGTGGAGTTATGTTAAAAAGTGGTATCAGTTTAGGAGCAGACCTGGCTCAGATTCAACGAAAGAGGGTAGAGTCGTGTATTCAAGAAGCAAGTCAAGGATAACTAAAGAACCTGATGTTATCAGAACCTGTTTTCAAGACATGCCGGTTCGTTTTACTTTTCAAAGCTAGATTCATGTGCTATTAGATAATGTTTGGGATTGTAAAAATCTGTGTTCTGTGTATACAGGAACAGGGGGCCTGAATGGAAAGTGTGGCCCTTGCACACCCAAAAACCAATAAGGTATTCAAAACAGACAATAGATAAACAGTAGAGGACCCTTTTTGCACACCTGAGGTCTGGGCAAAAATTGCCCTTCTTTCCATGCTGGCAAAGGTGGGGCACATACAAAAATACAAGGCCAGGTAATAGCCATGTACAAGCCTTGTAGCCTGCATGCAGACTCGACCACTTTAGGATAGTCGAGTCTGCACACAGGCTATGTAGCTATGGCCTTGTAACCTTGTTCTAACCTAGAAAAGCCTTGCTGTAACCTTGTAAATGGCTCAAAAAATGCTAATTAGCCTTGTGGAAACCTTGTGTTAGACTGGTTGTAACTTGGAATCTTACTGATAGCCTAGTAATTTTCTTCAAAAGTTAGTACAAGGTCATAATCCCCGCTACACCAAGTTTAGCCTTATATTTTTGTACACAGGTAAATTTCAAAACTCTTTATTCTCCATAGGTTGGTGTTCAAATAAAGATATTCTCATACTTGGATGTATATTCTCTATCCAGAGCAGCAACTGTTTGTAGACAGTGGTACAACATTGCTAATGATGAGTTGCTATGGGAATCAAAGCTAGTGAGAGATGTACAAAAATGGCAAGTAATTGATCATCTAAGTCATCCAGACCTGTACAGAGAAACAATGGCAGATCTTACTGCAAAAGAAATGTAAGTTTTTGACCATTTTGAGCATCTTTGAAATTGTGAAATCAGTATCTTAATCTATTTGTTTTCTCAGAGTATCTTATTTCCAGACAAGAATCATGGGCGTTTCAACTGTTCAGGAACATGTTGTTTTCAGAATTGTACCTAGAAGCTTTTAAATTCAGCTGCATGAAATTGAAAGTTGTATCTTATGTGTATTCAGGAGCTATGACTATATACTTGAACCGCCATTACATAGATCTTTTAGCTCTTCTGAAAAGAATCAGAATCAAAAGATATTTTGCTACATTTTGTAGAATTTTCGAATGTGAACAATAGTGATAGAAGCTCTAACGCCACTCAATTGAACCTCGCCTATGAAAATGTATAAAAATAACGCTTGATCCAGGCTCTTTTGTAGAATAGCTAAGAGGTGTATTCTTAAGATGCATTGGCAATATTAGCAGAATAAATATGCAAGCTTTCCTTCCATTTTTTGCATCAGTGAATTTCTTAAAGGCCTATTGCTAACGATCAGCCTTTGTGGCCCCAAAGTAAAGTTGAATTTTGTATCATCTGAAAGTCCTTTTGGCCTACTGTAGATTTTCTTTGTCTTGCTTTTAATTCAGCCCACAAAGGATTATGGTTAACAATGGGTCTTTAATGTTGAACTATGTATTCAATTATTTTCTAATTTTTACAGATATCTACATTGCTGTCCTGAATGTCGTCAGAAGAGAAATCAATCTTCATTCAAATTCAACATCCCAAAGATGTCATTTTTTCTTGGATTCTCAATACCAAGGGTTGTCATGTTTGGTCCAGGACTTGAATCAGAAACAAGTGGAATTGTGAAGAAAATATTTTCTGGTCCTACTTCACCATTCATGGTCAAAGGAATGTTTCCTGGTCAATTTGATGGTGAGAAATTGATTTCGTTTTCATAGCATTGAGTGTCAATGCAACTCCAGGAGGAAAGCACAGTCTGATCAAACATTTAATGAGGAGGATTGTAACAATATTAGCGTTAATTAGCAGTACCAGGTTGACAAGTCTTAGATGGCTTGATAATGATGGATCTAATGATTAATCATGTTTCTAAAAGCGGAAATTTACAATTTTGATAAATCTCATTAAATATGGATCTGAATCATGAAATTCCATGAAGTTCTTCCTACTGTTTAAATGATATCAGCATGAGGGTAGGTGCGTCATCTGAACCTTGGGGACTTTCCTGAATAAAACGAGGTTTGAGTACCCCTAGAACCATTGCCTTTCGATCAAATGACCAAACTTCAAATCCCTGCAATACCATGCCAGGGAGTATCTCAAATCTAAATGCAAGAAGCAAGCACATCCACTTATTGGTCAGGCAGTTAGGGTGATGAGTGGCCAAGTGTGCAATGGTGGCTGGTTTGGGGTGAATGGCTGAGCGGCTTATACAGTTTCTGTCAGGTAACTGGAAGTTAAGCTTAGTCTTGTGAGATGACTGACCTCTCGAAGACGTGAGATGGGGGACTGCACCCAAATGGAAATTATATGAATCAAGAATGGTAAACATTGTACAGTAGCTCACAGGGTAGCATAGGTTCCAAATCTTTAAAAAGGCTGGTGTAAAATTCAGTGACCTATTTCTTTGAACTGAATGACTTCAAATAAACTTAAGGTATTTCTCTATAATTCTACCGTTGGAATTTTCTGAAATCTTCGATATTTTCAGAATTAGAGCGTTTTTCTACTTTTTCAAGAATTCAAGAAAAATTTTCAAAAAAACTTAAAACCATTGTAATTTCTAAACTGTTTGAAGCAACATGAAATAATTTTGAAGAAATTCATAGTTAATGGATGTCTACAATATGGTATCAAGCAAAAGTCTGTCACTTTTCTGGTTAAGGATTTAGAAATTTGATGACCTCACACCCTCAAAAATGAGTTGAAATGCAAGATATGCCAAAATTTTGAAAAATATTCGAAAACTTTTGGAAAGTCCAACGGTAGAATTAAAGATAAGTGACTAAAGTTTGTTTCAAGCCACTCAGTCCGAAGAAATAGATCACAGAATTTTACACCCACCTTGACGCCGAGTTAAAGATTAGGAAGCTATGCTTCACAGGGTGAGTCCCAATTAGTTCAAAGTTTCAACAAATAGTTGCTTGTCCTTCTAAAATGCTTTTCCCATTCAATTTCTAATGACAGTCTGCATTTTTCAGGAATTGGTTCTGGTGTTACATTGCAATATGACGGTGGGCAAATGAACCTTATCACATTATATGCTGCCAGTAGGTAAGTGCTTCTTTTTCTTTCTTACACTTTTTTGCATTTTTTGGCAAAGGAATCTTAAGCTTGCAGACCCTAAACAAGTAAATTGTAACTGCCTGGTCCCATACACATTGAAGAAAATGTAGAGTGTGAATACTGTAGGAGCTTTGGTAATGAGGAATTTGAACAATTTGGGTACCAATAGAAAGCACCTAATCACACTACTTTGCCTTTTGCAAAACAATATCCATTCAAGTGTTGAAATCATTAAATACAAATAGGATAATTTTGGACCTGTATATGCAGCTTTCGAGTCAGCTATTTATCTCCATCAACTAACTTTTAACTGTTAGTGATACCTGTGCTGTGTGACACTATATTTTCTCAAAATTAAAGGCACGAAAGAGAGAATAATGCAGCAAATGGTGTGAGGAGAAATAAATTCATTGTTGAAAGAGATGATGCAGCTGCGGAAGAAGGTGTTCTTGATGATGATGATGGTCCAATTACAGTAGCACAACCTGTGAAAGATCTCTGCACTACTGTTGATGCTTTTATATATGTGGTGGATTCAACACTGGATGCAAATAGAGGTATGCAATAAATAGATCAATTTTGTTAAGTATCAATTTTGTTAAGAAGGTGCTGCCAGCCCAACAATAAAACAGGTGTCCTACATCACAACCAGTGGCGGACACTTGGGGGGGGCGAGGGGGTGCGATCGCCCCCCAATGTTGGCTAGAACAAAGATCTTTTGTTTGAAAACAATAGAAACAAACAATGCTTTTTCACGGAAACAATAGCTTCGCCCCCCCAATATTTGGCAAAGTGTCCGCCACTGATCACAACATACATTTANTTCAAAAAAACTTAAAACCATTGTAATTTCTAAACTGTTTGAAGCAACATGAAATAATTTTGAAGAAATTCATAGTTAATGGATGTCTACAATATGGTATCAAGCAAAAGTCTGTCACTTTTCTGGTTAAGGATTTAGAAATTTGATGACCTCACACCCTCAAAAATGAGTTGAAATGCAAGATATGCCAAAATTTTGAAAAATATTCGAAAACTTTTGGAAAGTCCAACGGTAGAATTAAAGATAAGTGACTAAAGTTTGTTTCAAGCCACTCAGTCCGAAGAAATAGATCACAGAATTTTACACCCACCTTGACGCCGAGTTAAAGATTAGGAAGCTATGCTTCACAGGGTGAGTCCCAATTAGTTCAAAGTTTCAACAAATAGTTGCTTGTCCTTCTAAAATGCTTTTCCCATTCAATTTCTAATGACAGTCTGCATTTTTCAGGAATTGGTTCTGGTGTTACATTGCAATATGACGGTGGGCAAATGAACCTTATCACATTATATGCTGCCAGTAGGTAAGTGCTTCTTTTTCTTTCTTACACTTTTTTGCATTTTTTGGCAAAGGAATCTTAAGCTTGCAGACCCTAAACAAGTAAATTGTAACTGCCTGGTCCCATACACATTGAAGAAAATGTAGAGTGTGAATACTGTAGGAGCTTTGGTAATGAGGAATTTGAACAATTTGGGTACCAATAGAAAGCACCTAATCACACTACTTTGCCTTTTGCAAAACAATATCCATTCAAGTGTTGAAATCATTAAATACAAATAGGATAATTTTGGACCTGTATATGCAGCTTTCGAGTCAGCTATTTATCTCCATCAACTAACTTTTAACTGTTAGTGATACCTGTGCTGTGTGACACTATATTTTCTCAAAATTAAAGGCACGAAAGAGAGAATAATGCAGCAAATGGTGTGAGGAGAAATAAATTCATTGTTGAAAGAGATGATGCAGCTGCGGAAGAAGGTGTTCTTGATGATGATGATGGTCCAATTACAGTAGCACAACCTGTGAAAGATCTCTGCACTACTGTTGATGCTTTTATATATGTGGTGGATTCAACACTGGATGCAAATAGAGGTATGCAATAAATATATCAATTTTGTTAAGTATCAATTTTGTTAAGAAGGTGCTGCCAGCCCAACAATAAAACAGGTGTCCTACATCACAACATACATTTAAAATGGGTGACCATGAGTGCATCATATAAGTTTGCATTAATAAAAGATAGATATAAAAGGTAGGGTTGTGGATATTTTGTTGTGAAGGAAGTTGCATGATGAAATGTGAAACTACCTGCTGATTAATAACTGATAAGATGAGGCTGATAGTTGCAATATTTATGAAGCTGATACAGTAATTGCTCCTTGCAGGATGAAAAGTGCCACATTTAACTTTAACACCTTTGAATGCCTTTGGACCTCAAATTTTTTTGTTCAGGTTCTTTGACAATTTGTTCCTATACACCATTGTACTAAGTTTCATCCTCATATCTGTAATATTGGCGAAGTTACGGAGAGGGGGGGGCACCCCCCCCGGTACTACGATGGTCGAAAAAGCCCGGTATCACTATAAAGAACAGTCCTTGTCTACAATGCCACGAGAGACGGTTGTCAGATCCTTTTGTTTTCCTTGCTATGCGAAATTACACATTGTTGACTTCAAAGGGAAACCACGCTAATCTCTATGAAACGATGCATGCGAGGCTGGAAACTAAATTATTGGCTGCCAATAATTCCGATAAAGCTTTAAAATGTCTGTATTAATCAACTACATTAATTAAACTAAATGCCAGGATTAAAGAAGAAAATGTGGGGATCCTGGCATTTTAGTTCAATTAATACAGAGATTTTTCTGCATTTGCTGAAACTATTCCTGCATGTTACTTTCAAGATATTATTACACTGGAAACCTGCAATAATGCATCAAATGAACAAAATGTCTTCTTTTTTTGTAGTGGCTGTTGGAATGGATGAACTGAATGCTGTAGTGAACAACAGATGGTTGAAATTAAAAGCGCCATTATTGGTTTTGTCATGTGTGACTGAAGCATCAAGAGAGCAACACTCTTCAATTTATGTCAGTGATGAACTTGGACTAAGAGAACTAAATAGACCCTGGCAGGTCAGGGCTTGTCATGTGAACAATTTATATGGCTTGCTACCAGGAGTTAAATGGTTGCTTCAGGAAGTTATGAAATCATGATACAATTTGGTGATTTAGTTTTAATAAATTGTTGTTTATAATGGAATGGGGAAAGGCTTGGCAGTGCTCAGTGGCATATAAGGTGAATTTAAAGGTATTGCCTCACAAAACTTCTTTCAAACAAAGATCATGCAGCCTCTTGCCAAACTGATTTTTGGATTGAACATTTTTCAAACAGTTAATACTTCAAGAAAGCTTCTAAAGAGGTTCGGAAACTGCAGCTCAAAATCCAAAAAGCAAACTTTCTCTCACCAAATCTGCCAGCATTCAAATTTATAGCATTAGATGCAAAAATAACACTAACTGAGTTGAAATATATTTGATTATTGTATAATTTCACATATTCAGTCAGTTTTATATTATATAGTGAGAACAAATTGAAGATTCTAAATATTATCTTTCTTGTGTTCCTTGTCTACAAAATATCCTTATAGTATTGTAGAAAATACAAGTTTGAAACCATATTTTTGTGTCTTATTCATGTTTAGTTTAACAGCAAAAGTTCAAAAAAATGTATCTTTCTTGAAAGAGTTTTGGCAAAATTGACCAACATTTTCCAAAAA
Organism: Aurelia aurita complex sp. Pacific; assembly: GCA_004194395.1. Classification (NCBI taxonomy): domain Eukaryota; kingdom Metazoa; phylum Cnidaria; class Scyphozoa; order Semaeostomeae; family Ulmaridae; genus Aurelia; species Aurelia aurita complex sp. Pacific. Next base: position 849,147 of record REGL01000001.1, on the reverse strand, counting down.
GGCTATCAAACTCAAATTTCACTATTTGCCAAACAATACTTGTTTATTTTTTGGTCAGAGCGCCAAGTGATGCTACAAAAATTGGGTAAATAAAATTGAAATTCATAAACACAGCAATTCAAGTTATCAAATCTTACTTTAATCATCTTTGTATCACAGTTTTGAAAAATCGCCTTTTGTTTTGCTCATCGAAGCTTGAGCTGCTTTCATGACATCTTCTGTCTGAAGCATTGACATATTCCAGGTGGTCTAAAGAAAGAAAAAACAGATATTATGTTGGGTGGGCTAACAAGCCATGATATATAGTACATATACAGCGTAACATACAGTAAACAGACCAGTTTCAAAGCTTCATGATTTAGTAGGATGAGAATAAAGACAACAATCATTTTGGCAATTTATTGGCTATTCATTTGACATATCCAGCGTTTTAAACAAGGTAGGCCAAAGCATTTAGCCTTTAGGCAATCAAATAAAACAAAATTTTTGAAAATCGGTTCATTGGTTAAGGACATGTAAGCAATCAAACAATAATACATCATTTTTGAACACCTGGTATTTGCAATTGATCAGTCAAAAACATAATTCCTGTAAAAATGATAAACAATGGACTTTGACGCTGCTTGTTTCTGTGTCCTTTTAAACTCCTACTGAATCCTTTGATGCTACAATGGTAGCTTTGCGGCTCCCCCAATTGATCTTCTGAAAGATTTGCATGCTGCTAAAACTTTATTCAGCAATAGCTGAATCCCAATAGGGAGTTCCACCCCACAACCACACGCAAAATGCGCCAAGTCACAAAGGGCAACCACAAAGCAGACTAAACATAATCAGTCTTTGTAACAACCGCGACAAACAACATAGCCAAAAAACTTACGACATGTTTCAGGCCATCTTCCAAACTGTGATCTCTTGCATAATTCAACTGTTCTTTTGTACCAGCGATAGCTACTGGACTGTTCTCAGCAATTTGTGTTGCCATTGATAATGCATTCTCCATCAGTGACTCTTTATCAGGGTATACATGGCTGCAAAAGTCAATTTTAAGTCAATCAAAAATTGATTCCTGTTTTTCATTCTGAGCAAGTTCAAGTGCTTAATGCAGACATACATCTTCTTCACTCAACTCATGGACAAATTTAGAAATTTGCTTTATTAAGGTAACTCTGCTTTCCGCTCTGGTGCACAGCGAGATGCCGTTTCGCAAAACCACTC